>CM053784.1:568305368-568337868 GCA_028749045.1 Cupressus sempervirens | reverse complement strand
CAGAAGATCAGGATCGGTTGGCGATGCACCCCCTGAGAGGGGATCTCGCCAGTCAGCTTCCTTGCACCTCGCAGGTTTTCCCAACCTGCCAACTCGCACACATGTTAGACTCCTTGGTCCGTGTTTCAAGATGGGTCAGATGGAAAGCCCACTGGCCAGCAACACGAGCGCATAGGTGCCCGAGAGCCTGCTGTAAAGGTGCACGCTTCACTCCTTGACCGTCGCGATGAAAGTATTTGTGCAACCAGAAGGTCACGCTTGTGCCGCTGTGAAAGCCCGCGCTGGCACCTCCACCGAACCGAGTGATGGACTGGCTCACACCGTTCCGCATCCGACCAGGGCACATCATCGGCCTCCATCCGCTTCCCTCCCGGCAATTTCAAGCACTCTTTAACTCTCTTTTCAAAGTCCTTTTCATCTTTCCCTCGCTCTACTTGTTTGCTATCGGTCTCTCACCCATATTTATCCTTGGACATAATTTACCACCCGATTAGGGCTGCATTCCCAAACAACTCGACTCGCCAACAGTGCCTCGTGGTGCGACAGGTTCCAGGCCCGACGGGGCTCTCACCCTCTTCGGTGGCCCCTTCCAGGGGAATTAGGCCTGGTCCACCACTGAGGATGCTTCTATAGACTATAATTTGACAGAAGCAGCCGTTGATTTTCATGCTGGCCGCGACGGGGAACCTCTGCGTAGCTAGTTAATAGGTTGAGGTCTCGTTCGTTAATGAAATTAACTAGACAAATCGCTCCACCAACTAAGAACAGCCATGCACCACCACCCATAGAATCAAGAAAGAGCTCTCAATCTGTCAATCCTTACTATGTCTGGACCTGGTAAGTTTCCCCGTGTTGAGTCAAATTAAGCCGCAGGCTCCACTCCTGGTGGTACCCTTCCATAAATTCCTTTAAGTTTCAGCCTTGTGACCATACTCCCCCCGGAACCCAAACACTCTGATTTCTCAGAAGGTGCTGGCAAAGTCCTTAGAGAAACATCCGTCGATCCCTGGTCAGCATCATTTATGGTTGAGACTAGGACGGTATCTGATCGTCTTCGAGCCCCCAACTTTCGTTCTTGATTAATGAAAACATCCTTGGCAAATGCTTTCGCAGTGGTTTGTCTTCCATATATCAAAGAATTTCACCTCTGACAATGAAATACGAATGCTCCCGACAGTCCCTATTAATCATTACTCTGGTCCCGAAGGCCAACGGAACAGGACTAGACTCCTATCGCGTTATTCCATGCTAATGTATTTAGAGCATAGGCTTGCTTTGAGCACTCTAATTTTTTCAAAGTAACGGTGCCAGAACCGCGACCTAGCCAATTAAGGCCAGGAACATGTCGCTGGCAGAAGGGACGTGAGGGCCAGTGCACACCCAAAAGGCGGACCGACCGTGAGAACCCAAGGTCTAACTACGAGCTTTTTAACTGCAACAACTTAAATATATGCTATTGGAGCTAGAATTATCATAGCTACTGGCACCAGACTTGCCCTCCAATGGATCCTCATTAAGGGATTTAGATTGTACTCATTCCAATTACCAGACTCGATGAGCCCAGTATTGTTATTTATTGTCACTACCTCCCCATGTCAGGATTGGGTAATTTGTGCCCCTGCTACCTTCCTTGGATGTGGTAGCCGTTTCTCAGGCTCCCTCTCTAGAATCGAACCCTAATTCTCTGTCACCCATCACCACCATGTTATGCTTCTATCCTACCATCGAAAGTTGATAGGGCAGAAATTTGAATGAAGCGTCGCTAGCACAAAGGCCGTGCGATCCGTCGAGTTATCATGAATCACCGGAATAGCGAGCGAGCTCACACTGGCCTTTTATCTAATAAATGCATCCCTTTCAAGAGTCAGGATTTAGTGCATGTATTAGATCTAGAATTACTATGGTTATCCGAGTAGCAAAGTACCATCAAAGAAACTATAACTGATTTAATGAGCCATCCACAGTTTCACAGTCTGAAATAGTTCATACTTAGACATGCATGGCTTAATCTTTGAGACAAGCATATGACTGCTGGCAAGATCGACCAGGTAGCTTCTAACAACGAGGGGACTCCCAAGACCTACTACAGCCAAGGGATTCCCACCACGATGGGAAACTAAAATTTGCATTCGCTCCGTCATGCATCCAAACATAATCCGCAGCACAAGCAACAAGAATGACGTTCACAGCACATGCAGGACTCGCAACGCTCAAAGATTTCACACAAGAGGAAAGTGTCCCATCGTCGACTGGAGAGGGCCAAATAAGGAGCCTCGATTCATAGGCACCTGGAAAGAATATCCCATATGGAACCCTTTACCCTCGAACTCGCTGTCGCCACTACTCGGAAAGAAGCCTCGAGTCTGTATGAGATGCACCGCGCATGTAGCCACCTCAATTGTAAGGCCACTCAGAGACATCCATTTCCTAGGCATATGCCTCCTACACGCCTGTTGAGGTGCACCCACATAGACAAAATCCTTCTCGATCGCAACAAACATTTTCCCATGATGAAGAGCTAGTTGCCGATGTGCCAATGGAGATTGTCGTGCTGAAGGGTGAAGGGCCGTGCGAGTCGAAAACATGGCTGGTTATGCGATTGGCGAGGGCATCACTGTGCACGCGACCACCTCAATTATAAGGCTGCTCAAGTGCATCATGTATAACAGCCCCTCCACACATTTATAGGTGATGAGTGCCCGCCCACATACACGGACATGTCTAACCTCTAGCAAATTTCTTCTTTCCCAGCACAGCCTCGCTAACCGTTCCCCGTGACATGTGATCTGCCAGCGCAGGTACAAAAAAGTTCCTACGAGTGAACACTCACACTAGCATTGTCGGACAAGCTTCAATCTCATGCACATGCACATACCGAAGAATTGCACCGCGAGGGAACACACCCGCAAGCACCCACATCTCGGCAAAAAGCATTCGTGCGATTTATTCCCCTAGACAGACACGTTGTGCCTGCACTTGTTGGAGCATTACAAAGATGAGCGCTCTGGTTCGCAGGAGCCTGAGAAGAACATCTCGTACGAAACCCGTTCCCCCAAAATGCTCAAATCACAAATGCTTGTAGCGGAGTCATAATGCAAAGATGTATACCGTGCACGCGACCGAGTAAGGACACTTAAAGACATCCATTTCCCAGGCATATGCCCCCTACACGCTTTTTGGTGCACCCCATACAAACGACCATACTTTGACAAGCCCTCCCAGAATTTTGCATCTGAAGAGAGATGAAACGCCTTGGGCTTTTTGTCCACACAATGCAAACACCGAACGCTCTCTTTAGGGGGGAGCGGAAGAAGAGTTATCTCTGCAGAACCCATGAGCCGTAGCCATTCGGATCACACAGGGCAGGACAGGGCATGGAGAGTTTCCGCATCCAAACAAAAATTATCGATAATACCCTACGCTTCTACTAGCCCAGACCACAAAGGCTGTCACGGGAGTGCCATGCACTTCTGTAGGATGAGACAGTGAAGAGGCGAGCACGCACTGAGAATGCACTAGCGAATAAATTATGCAGCAACCAAACCTTTCTCTGGCCCCCCTCTCAATCCCAAGGCTCTACCAATCGGCAAAAACTTAGGGTGGAGAGTGGACCCTTGATGAAATTAGGGACGTCGAGCAATGTACCCATGCAACCATCTATTTCCTTCTTGCCGTCTGGGCAAGATAAAAATGCAATGATAGAATGTGCCAATGAGACGGAGCCCTTGGCTGAAAGATACAACTCCATGCACACTCAGCAACAAGCGCATCTTAGAATCGAACACCAAATTTGCAGTGTGTTTGGATATACTCACCACCACAGATTAATGACCATCATTACTATCTCAGAATAGATACAAGCACATCAAGCTTCATCCGATCAACTAGATGAATTTCACCTTGAAGGGGCCCAATCCAAAAGTTTTGGAGGTCACCTCCTGGAACTGTCAAGAACAAGGCCCATCTTACATGCAAACTATGCTACTGTGCAAACATAGGTTGCAATTAAAGAGAAATTGCAAGGCCGTCACAATGGCCCGAGGCCAATGCTCCGACTAAGTCAATTTTCTCTTACAATCACCATGCCGCCGGTTACAGAGAGATCTCCCCATTCACTTGTGACGTGACGCACAATCCAAGTGCTAGATGCAAGCTCGCCCTTAAAAGGCAACTTTCCTAGGCATCCCCCGATGACACATTGGAATGACAATCACTGTCGAACCATTCCCAATGTTGTGCCAGTCGAGTTGGCACAGAGGCGACCTTGGGGAGCTCCCGCATAGCAATCGGGATGTGCTTTCGTACCCATCTCTCACAAAGACCAATGTTAGCTGTGAAAAAATTTGGAATCCAAGGGCTCGCACAAACATCCAAAATTCTAGACACAAGCTCCCGCCCTTAGCATCATTCTCCAGATCACCGCAATGACACATTGGAATGACAACCGTTGTCGAACAACTCCCAAAATTGTGGCAATGGAGTGAGAGAGAAGAGCAGCTTTGGGGAGAGGCGCATAGCAAACGGGCTGCTCCTTCATTCCTCTCTTATATATCTAAGAGAGGGTCCAAGCATAGGAATTTGTTGGGCGATTCGTGTCGATCACATAAATTTATGCAACACCCGAGCAACACCGGACAGAGGTACTAGACGAGGGCTCCCATTTTATATCAAGTTTTAAAATCACCAAGTAGACGCGGTGAGGGCTGGCAACCACTGCCAAACCTTTTTCTGAAATTGCTCCAGCTGAGTGAAAAGAAAACATTATCTAAAGGAGATTCCAGGTATAGCACCCACGAGGGTGGGCTTCATGCCACTCTAATTAATTCAACATCGACGTCCACTATTTCAAAATCTGACATATCCATCCGCCCTGAGAGCGGCATTGAATCAATGAGGGGGGTGAGGGAGAGGCTCGCGGCAACCACCTCTCCCATTGTAGCCGCGATAGGCACACAAAAATTTTTTCTAGAGCGCCAAGCACCCACATCATGGCTATAGACAAGGGCTCACCATTAGATCAACTTCAAAATCGCAGAACAGACGCGGTGTAGAATGGCAACCGCTGCCAAGTCTCTTCCGCAATTGCGTCAGTTGAGTGATTGAAGAAGGTGATCTAAGAGAGGGTCCAAGCATAGGCATTCATTGGGGGATTCACGCTGATGGCATAAATTTATGCAATACCTGAGCAACACCGGACGAAGGTGCTAAACGAGGGCTCCCATTTTAGATCAAGTTTTAAAATCACCAAGTAGACGCAATGAGGGCTGGCAACCGCTGCCAAACCTTTTTTTGAAATTGTGCTAGCTGAGTGACAAGAAAACATGATCTAAAGGAGAGTCCAAGAATAGCACCCTTGAGGGTGGGCTTCATGCCCCTCTAATTGATTCAACATCAGCGTTGACCATTTCAGAATCTGACATATCCATCCGCCCTGACAGCAGTGTTGAATCAATGAGGGGGGCACGGGAGAGGCTTGCGACAACCACCTCTCCCATTGTAGCCACGATAGGCATGCAAAAAAATTTTCTAGAGTGCCAAGCACCCACCTCATGGCTATAGACAAGGGCTTGCCATTAGATCAACTTCGAAATTGCAGAACAGACGCGGTGTAGAATGGCAACTGCTGCCAAGTCTCTTCCGTAATTGCGTCGGTCGAGTGATCAAAGAAGGTAATCTAAGAGAGGGTCCAAGCGTAGGAATTCGTTGTGGGATTCATGCTAATGGCATAAATTTATGCAACACCCAAGAAACACCGAACAATGGTGCTAGATGAGGGCTCCCATTTTAGATCAAGTTTTAAAATCACCAAGTAGACGCGGTGAGGGCTGGCAAGCGCTGCCAAACCTTTCTCCGAAATTGTGCCAGCTGAGTGAAAAGAAAACATGATCTAAAGGAGAGTCCAGGAATAGCACCCTCGAGGGTGGGCTTCATGCCGCTCTAATTGATTCAACGTTGGCGTCCACCATTTCAAAATCTGACATATCCATCCGCCCTGACAGCGGCGTTGAATCAATTAGGGGGGCATAGGAGAGGCTCGTGGCAACCACCTCTCCCATTATAGCCATGATAGGTACGCAAAAAAATTTTCTAGAGCGCCAAGCACCCACCTCATGGCTAGAGACAAGGGCTCGCCATTAGATCAACTTTGAAATCACAGAACAGACCCGGTGTAGAATGGCAACCACTGCCAAGTCTCTTCCATAATTGTGTCGGTCGAGTGATCCAAGAAGGTGATCCAAGAGAGCGTCCAAGTGTAGGCATTCGTTGGGGGATTCACGCCGATGGCATAAATTTATGCAATACTCGAGCAACACTGGACGGAGGTGCTAGACGAGGGCTCCTGTTTTAGATCGAGTTTTAAAATCACCAAGTAGACGCAGTGAGGGCTGGCAAGTACTGCCAATACTTTTTCCAAAATTGCGCCAGCTGAGTGATGAGAAAACATGATCTAAAGGAGAGTCCAGGAATAGCACCCTCAAGGGTGAGCTTCATGCCCCTCTAATTGATTCAACTTCAGCGTCCACCATTTCAAAATTTGACATATCCATCCGCCCTGACAGCTACATTGAATCAATGAGGGGGGCACGAGAGAGGCTCGCGGCAACCACCTCTCCCATTGTAGCCATGACAGGCACACAAAAAATTTTTCTAGAGCGCCAAAGCACCCACCTCATGGCTAGAGACAAGGGCTCACCATTAGATCAACTTCAAAATCATAGAACAGACACAATGTAGAATGGCAACCGCTGCCAAGTCTCTTCCGTAATTGCGTCGATCGAGTGATCGAAGAAGGTGATCTAAGAGAGGGTCCAAGCATAGGCATTTGTTGGGGGATTCATGCCGATGGCATAAATTTATGCAATACCCGAGCAACACCAGACGGAGGTGCTAGATGAGGGCTCCCATTTTAGATCAAGTTTTAAAATCACCAAGTAGACGTGACGCGGTGAGGGCTTGCAATCGCTGCCAAACCTTTTTCCAAAATTGTACCAGCTGAGTGAAAAGAAAACATGATCTAAAGAAGAGTCCAGGTATAGCACCCATGAGGGTGGGCTTCATGCCCCTCTAATTGATTCAACATCGGTGTCCACCGTTTCAAAATCTGACATATCCATCCGCCCTGACAGCAGCATTGAATCAATGAGGGGGCCATGGGAGAGGCTCGCGGCAACCACCTCTCCCATTGTAACCATGATAGGCATGCAAAAAAATTTTCTAGAGCGCCAAGCACCCACCTCATGGTTATAGACAAGGGCTCACCATTAGGATCAACTTCGAAATCGTAGAACAGATACGGTGTAAAATGGCAACCGCTGCCAAGTCTCCTCTGTAATTGCATCGATCGAGTGATCAAAGAAGGTGATCTAAGAGAGGGTCCAAGCATAGGCCTTCGTTGGGGGATTCGCGCCGATGGAATAAATTTATGCAATACCCGAGCAACACCGGACGGAGGTGCTAGACGAGGGCTCCCGTTTTAGATCAAGTTTTAAAATCACCAAGTAGACGCGGTGAGGGATGGCAACCACTACCAAACCTTTTTCCAAAATTTTTCCAGTTGAGTGACAAGAAAACACGATCTAAAGGAGAGTCCAAGAATAGCACCCTCGAGGGTGGGCTTCATGCCCCTCTAATTGATTCAACGTCGGCGTCCACCGTTTCAAAATCTGACATATCCATCCGCCCTGGCAGCGGCGTTGAGTCAATGAGGGGGGCACGAGAGAGGCTCGCGGCAACCACCTCTCCCATTGTAGCCGCGATAGGCACGCAAAAAATTTTGCTAGAGCACCAAGCACCCACCTCATGGCTAGATACAAGGGCTCACCATTAGATCAACTTCAAAATTGCAGAACAGATGCGGTGTAGAATGGCAACCGCTGCCAAGTCTCTTTCATAGTTTCGTCGGTCGAGTGAGCTAAGAAGGTGATCTAAGAGAGGGTCCAAGCGTAGGAATTCATTGGGGGATTTGTGCCGATGGCATAAATTTATGCAATACCCAAGCAACACTGGACGGAGGTGCTAGACGAGGGCTCCCATTTTTTATCGAGTTTTAAAATCACCAAGTAGACGCGGTGAGGGCTGGCAACCACTACCAAACATTTTTACAAAATTGCGCCAGCTGAGTGACAAGAAAACATGATCTAAAGGAGAGTTGAGGAATAGCACATCGAGGGTGGGTTTCATGCCCCTCTAATTGATTCAACGTCGATGTCCACCATTTCAAAATCTGACATATCCATCCACCTTGACATCAGCGTTGAATTAATGAGAGGGGCACGGGAGAGGCTCACGGCAACCACCTCTCCTATATAAGCTATTAGTGCGAGGCTCACTCTACGTTAGAAATTAGTGAACACACCAACAACTACCTTAAAAATCCAAATCCTTTAAAATTTTGACCAAATAGTCATTCATGACCCAATTTTTTATGAGGTCGACAGAGGAGCAAAAGATTGTCATCGGTTAGGAGATGTGAGTTCATGGATCCAAGGGACTAAAATGGTCATTGTGCTCTTTTGATCAACTGGATGAATTCCACCTTGAAGGGGCCCAATCCAAAAGTTTCAGAGGTCATCTCCTGGAACTCTCAAGAACAAGGCCCATCTTTACATGCAAACTCTGCTACTGTGCAAACATAGGTTGCAACTAAAGAGAAATTGCAAGGCCGTCAAAATGGCCCGAAGCCAATGGCTCCGACTAAGTCAATTTTCTCTTGCAATCACCATGCCGCCATTCACAGAGAGATCCAAGGGCTCACATCCATCGATATTGTCACCACTGGATCTATATACAAAGGCCACAAAGAGGTTTCGATAAGAGAAGCTCCCCTGCTCACTCGCACAAACATCCCAAATTCTAGACACAAGCTCCCACCCTTAGCATCGCTCTCCATATCACCGCAATGACACATTGAAACTAAAACCACTATCGAACAACTCCTAAAATTGTGGCAATGGAGTGAGAAAGAAGAGCAACTTTGGGGAGCCGTGCATAGCAAACGGGCTGCTGCTGCTTCATTCTGCTCTTATATAGATCTGACCTTGTTGATTTTGTTTGGAATCCAAGGCTACATTCATCCTTGCTCACACAAGAAATGGCTCTTCTAATCGAATAGCCACGGGGAGCTTCTGATAACATAGGCTCCCTTGTCACTCGTGATGCGCAGCCTAATTGCTAGATGACGGCTCACCCTCCAGATCGCTGCCCAGGCAACCACCACAACGGCACAATTGGAACGACAACCACTACCGAACCATTCTTAAAATTTTGTGCCAAAGAAGTTGTTGCATAGAGAACGACTCCGGGGAGAGAGCCCTCGCATAGAAAAATCGGGATGGCTTCACGACCCTCCCAATAGAAATGATGCTGGTGCCAATATTCCAAATCTGAATAACATGTCTTTCATGAACACCAGCACTGATTCTATTGGGGAGGGTCACCGAGAGCTTTTGTTATCAAAGCTCCCATTGTAGCCGCGATAGGCACACAAAAAATTGCTAGAGCCCCAAGCACCCACCTCATGGATGGACAAGGGCTCGCGATTAGATCAACTTCAAAATCGTTGAACAGACGCACTGTGGAATGGCAACCGCTACCAAGGCTCTTTCATAATTGCGTCGGTCGAGTGATCGAAGAAGGTGATCTAAGAGAGAGTCCAAGGCTAGGGATTCGTTGGGGGATTCGCACTGATAGCAAAAATTTATGCAATACCCGAGCAACACCAAACAGAGGTTCTAGACGAGGACTCCTATTTTAGATCAAGTTTTAAAATCACCAGGTAGAGGCAGTGAGGGCTGGCAACCGCTGCCAAACCTTTTTCTAAAATTGCGCCAGCTGAGTGACAAAAAAACAAGATCTAAAGGAGAGTCCAAGAATAGCACCTCGAGGGTGGGCCTCATGCCCCTCTAATTGATTCAACGTCGGCATCCACCATTTCAAAATCTGACATATCCATCCGCCCTGACACCGGCATTGAATCAATGAGGGGGGCACAGGAGAGGCTCGCGGCAACCACCTCTCCCATTGTTGCCACGATAGGCACGCAAAAAATTGCTAGAGCCCCAAGCACCCACGTCATGGCTAGACAAGGGCTCGCCATTAAATCAACTTCTAAATTGTGGAATAGACGTGCTATAGAATGGCAACCGCTGCCAAGTCTCTTTCGTAATTGCTACGGTCGAGTGATCGAAGAAGGTGATCTAAGAGAGGGTCCAAGGGTAGGTCATTCATTGGGGGATTCATGCCGATAGCATAAATTTATGCAATACCTGAGCAACACCGGACGGAGGTGCTAGACGAGGGCTCCCATTTTAGATCAAGTTTTAAAATCACCAAGTAGACGTGGTGAGGGTTGGCAACCGCTGCCAAACCTTTTTCCAAAATTGCGCCAGCTGAGGGACAAGAAAACATGATCTAAAGGAGAGTCAAGGAATAGCACCCTCGAGGGTGGGCTTCATGCCCCTCTAATTGATTCAACGTCGGTGTCCACCATTTCAAAATTTGACATATCCATCTGCCCTGACAGCGGCGTTGAATAAATGAGGGGGGCACGAGAGAGGCTCGCGGAAACCACCTCTCCCATTGTAGCTGCGATAGGCATGCAAATTTTTTTTTGCTAGAGCACCAAGGACCCACCTCATGGCTATAGACAACAGCTTGCCATTAGATCAACTTCGAAATTGCAGAATAGACGCGGTGTAGAATGGCAACCGCTGCCAAGTCTCTTCCATAATTGCATCAGTCGAGTGATCAAAGAAGGTGATCTAAGAGAGGGTCCAAGCATAGGCATTCGTTGGGGGATTCATGCCGATGGCAAAAATTTATGCAATACCCGAGCAACACCGGACGAAGGTGCTAGAGGAGGGCTCGCATTTTAGATCAAGTCTTAAAATCACCAAGTAGACGCGATGAGGGCTAGCAACCACTGCCAAAAATTTTTCTAAAATTGCGCCAATTGAGTGACAAGAAAACATGATCTAAAGGAGAGTCCAAGAATAGCACCCTCGAGGGTGGGCTTCATGCCCCTTTAATTGATTCAACGTTGGCATCTACCATTTCAAAAACTGACATATCCATTTGCCCTGACAGCAACATTGAATCAATGTGGGGGGCACGGGAGAGGCTTGCGGCAACCACCTCTCCCATTGTAGCCGCGATAGGCAAACAAAAAATTTTTCTAGAGTGCAAAGCACCCATCTCATGGCTAGAGACAAGGGCTCGCCATTAGATCAACTTTGAAAATGCCAAGTCTCTTTTGTAGTTGCGTCGGTTGAGTGATTAAAGAAGGTGATCTAAGAGAGGGTCCAAGCGTAGGCATTCGTTGGGGGATTCATGTCGATGGCATAAATTTATGCAATACCCAAGCAACACCAGACGGAGGTGCTAGACGAGGGCTCCCATTTTAGATCGAGTTTTAAAATCACCAAGTAGACGCGGTGAGGGCTGGCAACTACTGCCAAACCTTTTTCTGAAATTGCGCCAGCTGAGTGACAAGAAAACATGATCTAAAGGAGAGTTGAGGAATAACACATCGAGGGTGGGCTTCATGCCTCTCTAATTGATTCAACGTCGGCATCCACCATTTCAAAAACTAACATATCCATCTGCCTTGACACTGGCGTTGAATCAATAAGAGGGGCACAGGAGAGGCTCGCAGAAACCACGTCTCCTATATAAGCTATTAGTGCAAAGCTTTCTCTGCATTAGAAATTAGCGAACACATCGACAACTTCCTTAAAAATCCAAATCCTTGAAAATTCTGACCAAACAACCATTCACGACTCAATTTTTTATGAGGTCGGCAGAGGAGCAAAAGATTGTCATCAGTTAGGAGATGTGAGTTCATGGAGCCAAGGGACTGAAATGGTCATCGAGCTCATTCGATCAACTGGATGAATTTCACCTTAAAGGGGGCCCAATCGAAAAGTTTTGGAGGTCATCTCCTAGAACTCTCAAGAACAAGGCCCATCTTACATGCAAACTCTGCTACTATGCAAACATAGGTTGCAATTAAAGAGAAATTGCGAGGCCGTCACAATGGCCCAAGGCCAATGCTCTGACTAAGTCAATTTTCTCTTGCAATCACCATGCCGCCATTTAGAGAGAGATCTCCCCATTCACTTGTGACACGATGCACAATCCAAGTGCTAGACGCGAGCTCGCCCTTGAAAGAAAGACCACTTTCCAAGACATCCCCCGATGATACATTGGAACGACAACTGCTGTCGAACCATTCCCAATGTTGTGTCGATCAAGTTGGCATAGAGGCGACCTTAGGGAGCTCCCGCATAGCAATCAGGATGTGCTTTCATACCCATCTCTCACAAAAACCAATGTTAGCTATGAACAAATTTAGAATCCAAGGCTCGTATCCATCGATATCGTCAGCACTGGGTCTATATATTCAAAGGCCACGGAGAGGTTCCGATAAGAGAAGATCCCTTGCTCATCCGCACAAACATCCCAAATGCTAGACACAAGCTCCCGCCCTTAGCATCACTCTCCAGATCGCTGCAATGACACATTGGAATGACAATCACTGTCGAACAACTCTCGAATTTGTGCCGATGGAGTGAGAAAGAAGAGAAACATTGGCGAGCCACGCATAGCAAATGGGTTGTGTTGCTTCATTCCACTCTTATATATAGATCCAATGTCGTTGATTTTGTTTGGAATCTAAGGCTGCATTCATCCTTGCTCACACAAGCAATGGCTCTTCTCATCGAATGGCCACAGGGAGCTTCCGATTACAAAGGCTCCCTTGTCACTTGTGATGCACAACCCAACTGCTAGATGACGGCTCGTCCTTCAAATCGCTGCCCAGGCAACCATGACAATGGCACCATTGGAATGACAACCGCTGTTGAACCATTTTGAAAATTTTGTGCCAAAGAAGTTGTTGCAAAGAGAACCACTCTGGGGAGAGAGCACTTGCATAGCAAAATCAGGATGGCTTCACGGCCCTTCCAATAGAAACGATACTTGTGCCAATATTCCAAATCTGAATAACTTGTTTTTCTCGAACACTAGCATCGATTCTATTGAGGAGGGTCGCCGAGAGCTTTTGTTATCAAAGCCTCCCATTGTAGCTGTGATAGTCATGCAAAAAATATTTGCTAGAGCACCAAGCACCCACCTCATGGCTAGAGACAAGGGCTCGCCATTAAGATCAACTTCAAAATCGCAGAACAGATGCGCTGTAGAATGGCAACCGCTGCCAAGTCTCTTCCGTAATTGGGTCGGTCGAGTGATCGAAGAAGGTGATCTAAGAGAGGGTCAGAGCATAGGCATTCATTGGGGGATTCACGCCGATAGCAAAAATTCATGCAATACCCGAGCAACACCGGACGGAGGTGCTAGACGAGGGCTCCCGTTTTAGATCAAGTTTTAAAATCACCAAGTAGACGCGGTGAGGGGCATGGGAGAGGCTCGCGGCAACAACCTGTCCTATAGAAGCTATTAGTGCGAGGCTTGAAATACATTAGAAATCTACGATATCATGTAAAACTGCCTTAAAAATCCAATTCAATTAAAAATGTGACCAAACAGCCATCCATGACACCATTTTTGGAGCTTGCCTAGAACGGCTCGGCCAGTATGGCTCACCCAGAATGGCTCGGCCAGCATGGCTCGCCCAGATCGGCTCGGCCAGATCGGGTCGGCCAGCATGGTGACTTGGTGACTTGGTGAGAGTACTTGGAACTGTCAAGAACAAAGGCCAATCTTACATGCAAACTCTGCTACTGTGCAAACATAGGTTGCAATTATAGAGAAATTGCAAGGCCGTCACAATAGTCCGAGGCCAATGCTCCGACTACTAAGTCAATTTTCTCTTGCAATTGCCATGCCGCCATTCATAGAGAGATCTCCCCATTCACTTGTGACGATGCACAATCCAAGTGCTAGACGTGAGCTCGCCCTTGAAAGGCCGTGTTCCAAGACATCCTGATGACATATTGGAACAACAACCGCTGTCGAACCATTCCCAATGTTGTGACGATCGAGTTGGCACAAAGGCGATCTTAGGGAGCTCTTGCGTAGCAATCGGGAAGTGCTTTCATACCCTTCTCTCACAAAAACCAATGTTAGCTGAACAAATTTAGAATCCAAGGCTCGTATCCATCGATATCGTCGGCACTGGGTCTATATTCAAAGGCCACAGAGAGGTTCCGATAAGAGAAGCTCCACTGCTCGCTTGCACAAACATCCCCAAATGCTAGACGCAAGCTCCCGCCCTTAGAATCACTCTCCAGATCACCACAATGACACATTGGAATAACAACCACTGTCGAACAACTCCTGAATTTGTGTCGATGGAGTGAGAAAGAAGAGCCAGATCGGGTCGGCCAGCATGGCTCAGCCACCATTTTTTGTCGAGAGCTTTCGATATTAAAGCTCCCATGTAGCCGCGATAAGTACACCATGACAAATTGCTAGAGCACCGAGCACCCATACCAAATTGCCATTATACGAAGCAACGCCGGAGTGCTAGACAAGGGTTCACATTTAGATCAAGTTTTAAAATCACCAAAAAGACACGCCTAGACACCAATGTTGAATCAATGAAAGGGGCATGGGAGAGGCTCGCGGCAACAACCTCTCCTATATAAGCTATTAGTGTGAGGCTCGTTCTGCATTAGAAATCTGCGATAGCACAGAAAACTCCCTTGAAAATCCAATTCAATGAAAAATGTGACCAAACAGCCATCCACGACACTATTTTTGCAGCTCGCCCAGAACGGCTCAGCCAGCATGGCTCGCCCAGAACGGGTCGGCCAGTATGGCTCGCCCAGATCAGCTCGGCCAGCATGGCTCGCCCAAATTGGCTCGGCCAGATCGGGTCGGCCAGCATGGTGACTTGGTGACTTGGTGAGAGTACTTGGAACTGTCAAGAACAAAGGCCAATCTTACATGCAAACTCTGCTACTGCACAAACATAGGTTGCAAATATAGAGAAATTGCAAGGCCATCACAATGGCCCGAGGCCAATGCTCCGACTAATAAGTCAATTTTCTCTTGCAATCGCCATGTCGCCGTTCACAGAGAGATCTCCCCATTCACTTGTGATGACGCACAATCCAACTGCTAGATGCGAGCTCACCCTTGAAAGGCCACGTTCCAAGACATACCGATGAAACATTGGAACGACAACCGCTATCGAACCATTCACAATGTTGTGCCGATCGAGTTGGCATAGAGGCGATCTTAGGGAGCTTCCGCGTAGTAATCGGGAAGTGCTTTCATACCCTTCTCTCACAAAAACCAATGTTAGCTGAACAAATTTAGAATCCAAGGCTCGTATCCATCGATATCGTCAGCACTGGGTCTATATTCAAAGGCCACAGAGAGGTTCTGATAAGAGAAGCTCCACTGCTCGCTTGCACAAACATCCCCAAATGCTAGATGCAAGCTCCCGCCCTTAGCATCTCTCTCTAGATCACCGCAATGACACATTGGAATGAAAACTGCTGTCGAACAACTCCCAAATTTGTTCTGATGGAGTGAGAAAGAAGAGCCAGATCGGGTCGATGAAAATGGCTAAGCCAGATCAGGTCGGCCAGCATGGCTCGCCCAGATCGGGTCGGCCAGCATGGCTTGGCCACCATTTTTTGCCGAGAGATTTTGATATTAAAGCTCCCATGTAGCCGCGATAACTACACCATGACAAATTTCTAGAGTGCTAGACAAGGGTTCACGTTTAGATTAGGTTTTAAAGTCACCAAAAAGACACACCATGGATCGGCAACCGCTGTCTCACCTTTTCCAAAATTGAGTCATCGGAAAACATGATCTAAAGGAGAGCCAAGGAAAAGCACCAAGATCGCTTCATGCCCATTTCATTGATTCAACCTCAGCATACACCATTTGAAAACCCAACAATCTGATCCGCCTAGACACCAATGTTGAATCAATGAAAGGGGCATGGGAGAGGCTCGCGGCAACAACCTCTCCTATATAAGCTATTAGTACGAGGCTTGCTCTGCATTAGAAATCTGTGATAGCACGAACAACTTCCTTAAAAATCCAATTCAATGAAAAATGTGACCAAACAGCCATCCACGACACCATTTTTGGAGCTCGGCCAGATCGTGTAGGCCAGCATGGCTCGCCCAAATCGGCTTGGCCAGAACAGCTCGCCGAGATTGGGTCGGCCAGAATGGCTCTAGGCCAGCATGGCTCAGCCAGAACGGCTCAGCCAGATCGGGTCGGCCAGCATGGCTCGCCCAGATTGGCTCGGCCAGGCTGGCTCGCCCACCATTTTTCAAGCAGACTACATCCCCTATATAAGCTATTAGTGCAAGCCTTACTCTACATCAAAAATGTACATTCAGTGCACAAGTACCTTAAAACCCAATTCAATGAAAAATGTGACCAAATAGCCATCCATGACACAATATTTAGAGCTCGGCCAGATCGGGTAGGCCAGCATGGCTTGCCCAGATCGGCTCGGCCAAAACGGCTCGCCCAGATCGGGTCGGCCAACATGGCTCACCCAGATCACCTTGGCCAACATGGCTCAGCTAGAATGGCTCGACTAGATCGGGTCGGCCAGCATGGCTCGCCCAGATCGGCTTGGCCAGGCTGGCTCGCCCACCATTTTTCAAGCACACTACCTCCCCTATATAAGCTATTAGTGCAAGCCTTACTCTACATCAAAAATGTACATTCAGTGCACAAGTACCTTAAAACCCAATTCAATGAAAAATGTGACTGAATAGCCATCCACAACCCCATTTTTCATGAGGTTGTCAACAGAGATAAAGATTGGCATTGGTTAGGCGATTTGATTGCATCAGTCAGGGGGGTAAATCGATCAATTTTTGGAGACCGACTAGAATGGCTCGACGACCATTTTATATCGGAAGCTACCCGATTTGAGAATTATGACTCAAGTAGAATGGCTCGGGTACCCATTTTACGAACTTAAAGAGTCGACATGGTGGGCCGACCTGGTAGGGTGACTTGATGAACAAACTTAAAGAGTCGACTTGGTGAGAGTACTTGGTGGGTCAACCTGGCAAGGTGACTTGATGAACTAACTTAAAGAGTCGACTTGGTGAGAGTACTCGACGGGCTGCCCTGGTCACGTGACTTGATGAAAAAACTTAAAGAGTCGACTTGATTGCCCGACTTGGCTGGGTGACTTGATGAACGAACTTAAAGAGTCGACTCGGTGGGTCGAACTAGCGAGATGGCTTGGTGAGAGTACTTGGTGGGCTGACCTGGCAGGGTGACTCGATGAACGAACTTAGAGAGTCGACTTTGCGAGAGTGCTTGGTGGGTCGAACTGGCGGGGTGACTTGATGAATGAACCTAAAGAGTCAACTTGGTGAGAGAACTTGGTGGGCTGAGCTGGCGGGGTGAATAGATGAATGAACCTAAAGAGTCAACTTTGTGAGAGTACTTGGTGGGCTGACCTGGCGGGGTGACTTGATGACCGAACTTAAAGGGTTGACTTGGTGAGAGTACTTGGTGGGCTGACCTTGCAGAGCGACTTGATGAACGAACTTCGAGAGTTGAGTTTGTGAGAGTACTTGGTAGGGTGACCTGATGAACAAACCTAAAGAGTCAACCTGGTGAGAGTACTTGGTGGGCTGACCTGGCGGGGTGACTTGATGAGAAAACTTAAAGAGTCGACTTGGTGAGAGTACTTGGTGGGGTGACCTAGCGGGGTGACTTGATGAACGAACTTAAAGAGTTGACCTTGTGGGCCAACTTGGCAGACTGACTTCATGAATGAACTTAAAGAGTCCACTTGGTGGGCCGACCTGGCGGGGTGACTTGATGAACGAACTTAAAGAGTCGACTTGGTGAGAGTAATTTGTGGGCCGACCTGGCGGGGTGACTTGATGAATGAACTTAAAGAGTCGACTTGGTGGGGTGACTTGATGAACGCACTTGAAGGGTCAACTTGGTGGGGTGACTCTATGGACGGACCTAAAGAGTTGACTTGGTGAGAGTACTTGGTGGGGCGACTTGATGAACAGACTTAAAGAGTCAACTTGGTGAGAGTACTTGGTGGGGTGACTTGATGAGCACACTTGAAGAATCGACTTGGTTAGAGTACTTGGTCGGGTGACTTGATGAACGGACTAAAAGATTCGACTTGCTGAGAGTACTTGGTAGCTTGACTTGATGAGCAGACTTAAAGAGTCCACTTGGTGAGAGTACTTGGCGGGGTGAACTGATCAACGGACTTAAAGAATTGACTTGGTGGGAGTACTTGGTTGGCCGAACTGGTGGGGTGACTTGATGAACGGACATAAAGAGTCAACTTGGTGGGAGTACTTGGTTGGCCGAACTGGTACTTGTTCTGGTGACTTGATGAACAGACTTAAAGAGTCAACTTGGTTGGGTCACTTGATGAAAGGACTTAAAGAGTTGACTTGGTGAGAGTACTTGGTGGGGTGACTTGATGAAAGAACTTAAAGGGTTGACTTGGTGGGGTGACTTGGTGAACGGACCTAAAGAGTTGACTCGGTGAGATCACTTGGTGGGGTGACCTGATGAACGGACTCAAAGAGTTGACTTGGTGAGAGTACTTGGTGGCTCGACTTGATGAGCAGACTCAAAGAGTCCACTTGGTGAGAGTACTTGGCAGGGTGAACTGATGAATAGACTTAAAGAGTCGAATTGGTGGGAGTACCTGGTGGGGTGACTTGACGAAGGGACATAAAGAGTCGACTTGGTGAGAGTACTTGTTCTGGTGACTTGATGAACAGACTTAAACAGTCGACCTGGTGGGGTGACATGATGAAAGGACTTAAAGAGTCGACTTGGTGAGAGTACTTGTTGGGGTGACTTGATGAACGCACTTGAACAATTGACTTGGTTAGAGTACTTGGTGGGGTGACTTGATGAACGGACTCAAAGAGTCGACTTGGTGAGAGTACTTGGTGGCTCGACTTGATGAGCAGACTTAAAGAGTCAACTTGGTGAGAGTACTTGGCGGGGTGAACTGATGAACGGACTTAAAGAGTCGACTTGCTGGAAGTACTTGGTGGGCTGACCGGGTGGGGTGACTTGATAAATGGACTTAAAGAGTCGACCTGGTTAGAGTACTTGTTCTGGTGACTTGATGAACGGACTTGAAGAGTCGACTTGGTGGGGTGACTTGATGAAAGGACTTAAAGAGTCAACTTGGTGAGAGTACTTGGTGGGGTGACTTGATGAACGGACTTAAAGGGTCGACTTGGCGGGGTGACTTGATCAACGCACTTGAAGGGTCGAGTTGGTGGGATGACTTGATGAACGGACCTAAAGAGTTAATCGGGTGAGAGTACTTGGTGGGGTGACTTGATGAACAGAGTTAAAGAGTCAACTTGGTGAGAGTACTTGGTCGGGTGACTTGATGAATGCACTTGAAGAATCGACTTGGTTAGAGTACTTGGTGGGGTGACTTGATGAACGAACTCAAAAAGTCGACTTGCTAAGAGTACTTGGTGGCTCGACTTGATGAGCAGACTTAAAGAGTCCACTTGGTGAGAGTACTTGGTGGGGTGAACTGATGAACGGACTTAAAGAATCGACTTGGTTGGAGTACTTGGTTGGCCGAACTGGTGGGGTGACTTGATGAACGGACATAAAGAGTCAACTTGGTGAGAGTACTTGTACTTGTTCTGGTGACTTGATGAACGGACTTAAAGAGTCAACTTGGTGGGGTGACTTCATGAAAGGACTTAAAGAGTTGACTTGGTGAGAGTACTTGGTCGGGTGACTTGATGAACGCACTTGAAGAATCGACTTGGTTAGAGTACTTGGTGGGGCGACTTGATGAACGAACTTAAAGAGTCGACTTGGTGGGCTGACCTGGCGGGGTGACTTGTCGACCTGGTCGAGTGACTTGATGAAAGAACTTAAAGAGTCCACTTGGTGGGCTGACCTGGCGGGGTGACTTGATGAATGAACCTAAAGAGTCGACTTGGTGAGAGTACTTGGTGGGCAGACATAGCGGGGTGATTTGATGAGCGAGCTTAAAGAGTCAACTTGGTGAGAGTACTTGGTGGGGTGACTTGATGAATGAATCTAAAGAGTCGACTTGGTGGGCCGACCTAGCAGGGTGACTTGATGAACGAACCTAAAGAGTCAACTTGGTGGGCCGTACTGGTAGGGTGACTTGATGAACGAAATTAAAGATTCAACTTGGTGGGCCGACCTAGTAGGGTGACTTGATGAACAAACTTAAAGAGTTGACTTGGTGAGAGTACTTGGTGGGCCGACCTGGCAGGGTGACTTGATGAACAAACTTAAAGAGTCGACTTGGTGAGAGGACTCGGTGGGCTAACCTAGTCACGTGACTTGATGAACAAACTTAAAGAGTCAACTTGGTGGGCCGACTTGGCCGGGTGACTTGATGAACGAACTTATAGAGTCGACTTGGTGGGTAAAACTAGCGGGGTGACTTGGTGAGGGTACTTGGTGGGCTGACCCGGCAGGGTGACTTGATGAACGAACTTAGAGAGTCAACTTTGTGAGAGTACTTGGTGGGTCGAACTGGTGGGGTGACTTGATGATCGAACTTAAAGAGTCGACTTGGTGAGAGTGCTTGGTGGGCTGACCTAGCGGGGTGACTTGATGAACGAACTTAAAGAGTCGACTTGGTGGGCTGACTTGGCAGAGTGACTTCATGAACGAACTTAAAGATTCCACTTGGTGGGCCAACCTAGCGGGGTGACTTGATGAACGAACTTAAAGAGTCGACTTGGTGGGGTGACTTGATGAACACACTTCAAGGGTCGACTTTGTGGGGTGACTCTATGAACAGACCTAAAGGGTTGACTTGGTGAGAGCACTTGGTGGGGTGACTTGATGAACAGACTCAAAGAGTCGACTTGGTGAGAGTACTTGGTGGCTCGACTTGATGAGCGCACTTGAAGAATCGACTTGGTCAGAGTACTTGGTGGGGTGACTTGATGAACAGACTTGATGAGCAGACTTAAAGAGTCCACTTTGTGGGGTACTTGGTGGGCTGAACTGATGAACGGACTTAAAGAATTGACTTGGTGGGAGTACTTGGTTGGCCGAACTAGAGGGGTGACTTGATGAACAGACATAAAGAGTCGACTTGGTGAGAGTACTTGTACTAGTTCAGGTGACTTGATGAACGGACTTAAAGAGTCGACTTGGTGGGGTGACTTGATGATAGGACTTAAAGAGTCGACTTGGTTAGAGTACTTGGTGGGGTGACTTGATGAACGAACTTAAAGAGTCAACTTGGTGGGCCGACCTTGCGGGGTGACTTGATGAACGAACTTAGAGAGTCAACTTGGTGAGAGTACTTCGTGACTTGGTGGGCTGACCTAGCTACGTGACTTGATGAACAAACTTAAAGAGTCCACTTGGTGGGCCGACCTGTCGGGGTGACTTGATGAATAAACCTAAAGAGTCGACTTGGTGAGAGTACTTGGTGGGGTGACTTGATGAACGAACCTAAAGAGTCAACTTGGTGGGCCGACCTGGTGGGGTGACTTGATGAACAAACTTAAAGAGTCGACTTGGTGAGAGTACTCGGTGGGTTGACCTAGTCATGTGACTTGATGAACGAACTTAATGAGTCGACTTGGTGAGCCGACTTGGCCAGGTGACTTGATGAACGAACTTAAAGAGTCGACTTGGTGGGTTGAACTAGCGGGGTGACTTGGTGAGAGTACTGGGTGGGCTGACCCGACAGGGTGACTTGACGAACGAACTTAGAGAGTCGACTTTGTGAGAGTACTTGGTGGGTCGAACTGGCGGGGTGACTTGATGAACCAATTAAAGAGTCGACTTGGTGAGAGAACTTGGTGGGCCGAGCTGGCGGGGTGAATTGATGAACGAACCTAAAGAGTCGACTTTGTGAGAGTACTTGGTGGGTTGACCTGGCGGGGTGACTTGATGACCGAACTTAAAGGGTCGACTTGGTGAGAGTACTTGGCGGGCCGACCTGGCGGAGCGACTTGATGAATGAACTTAAAGAGTGGACTTGGTGAGAGTACTTGGTGGGGTGACTTGATGAACAAACCTAAAGAGTCGACTTGGTTAGAGTACTCAGTGGGCCGACCTGGCGGGGTGACTTGGTGAGCAAACTTAAAGAGTCGACTTGGTGAGAGTACTTGGTGGGCTGACCTGGCGGGGTGACTTGATGAACAAACTTAAAGTTTTGACTCGGTGGGCCGACTTGGCAAAGTGACTTCATGAACGAACTTAAAGAGTCCACTTGGTGGGCCGATCTGGCGGGGTGACTTGGTGAACAAACTTAAAGAGCCTGTTTGCGCTAAAAATTGCATGGTCAATTTTGAACCCTGTTGAGAAAAATTAGCCCTATAAATGCTTTTAAATGAGATTGTACCCAGTTGTTAGTCTGAGGCCTAAGAGGTGTTTAATGTTTCTAACACCTTTCATTTAGTGCATCTATGTGTTCTATGAAGTTAAACTGACATTTTGAACCATTCTGCGAAGTCCCATTTTGAGCTAGTGTCAAAATTTGCAATTCTGCCCTAGTGTCAAATAGCGATCAGAGGCCCAGTTTGCATCTGAATATCTTTTACCCAGGACCATGTCATGACTAGTCACTTTGGGGATGTTTAGTGTCCATAATAGAGAACCTATGTTTCAATTTTCAAGTCATTTCAAATCCGTTTGACTAGGTTTTGCACCCCACAAAGTTGGTCATTCACTGCTTTGTGCATTTAACTAATTGTTCACAATTCTGGGAAGCCCTGTTCGACCAATCATATCTTTGACCCAGTTGACCCAAATGAAAAAATTATTTTTGCATTGTGTTCTAGGGGTAAGACACTTCATATATTCCAATTTTGAGATCATGTCGAATCCATCTGATCAGTTTGCTAACATGATCAAAAACCCAGTTTGCATTGTTTTGTTACGGCTAAGGTATCCAGATTGATCCGTACCCCTGTTCGGCATGTTATAACTTTGATCCTGTAATTGGCTAGCCTAAATGGATTGTACCATTGTGTTGTGTCCTAGAAATCCTTGAAGTATGCCAATTCTTAAGTCATGATGAATCCATTTGCATACTTTCTTATGTCCGTACATTTGCCAAAAATCACTTTTTGACACATTTGCCAGTTAAAATTTCCAAGTGCCTATTTTCAGAAATTCGCCAAATGTGCGTGGTGATTCATCAAGAGCCCAAACTATAGAATTCCATTCTCCTCATGGCAAAGAACCTATATCCCAGTTTTCAGAAGCCCAAGTGATCAATAACCTAGTTTATGATGCTGAATCCGAGCCCAGTTTATGTTTTTTAACATTGTCTGCCTGCAGGATATTTGAAGTATGGATGTTCGGCAATTAAAATCTTTTGACTGGAAATTCGTCATGGGCTAAAAATTTGCAGTGTGCTAAAGTATACAGGATTGAACACTCATGCCAATTTTTACAACCTGGTTACTTGATTAAGTTAGCTTTTACAGCCACCTGGCAGGCCTCCTGACACAATTTTCACAATGGTGCGGAAATGATTTAAAAAGGAGTTTTAAAGTAATGTTCTTGTGATTTTTTAATTCCAGTCATTGCAATGGAGTCATGGGATCAATTGGCCGAATTAATTGTTTGGAAATAGAATTTTTTAGCCGGACCCACTTGAGGCCCGACTCAATCTACTAGGATTGATAAAGCTCAAGGGAACTTAAAGATATCTCAGAGGAGAGATTGTAATAATGTTAATCACTGAAATGCATTTCATATGTTTATCATATTGTCTAAAAGGAATAAGGAGAAAGCTCACATTGCAAAGGGATCCTATGCATAATGGAGAGGTAAAGAAATATGAAAAAACAATTATGTTATTGCCCACAATGACCGGACAAAAGAGAAAACAATTTTATACTTCTGTTGAAGACAATAAAATAAATATCCGGGTCATATGGAGGTGAGGTAAAGGGGATCTCAGATTGAAGGATCTCCCAGTTCAACATTCAAGAATAGAACTCAAACAACAAAATCATTCTAAGATGCCAATATTTTTTTGATGGAGCCAAGAGAAACCAAGCAGATAATATGCAGCATAGAGCATGTCTAATGACAAGGAACAACTGAAATAATGAAATGGCAACACTTCCACATCTACACTCCTACAGAACAAAGTTACTCATGAAAAGGAGTCATCCACGTGCAGGGTAGAAGCTGAAAGGAGTTCAACGTGATACTTAAGTGATCCACGTTTTTGCAGATGTCATGGCTTGCAGGCTCCCTCACAACCACATTACATAAGGATGCTCACATTTTTTAAACAGGGGTCCACGTTTTCAAAGCAAGTTACAGCATTAAACAAGAAACCATCCATAATCTGAGCCGCCCACACCATGAAAACGACCAAGGCATGGAAATGAAGAGGCATCAGTCTATTGCTGAATTCGCAGTATGAAGGAATTCCCCGGTTAAGGCAAAACACCAAAGAAAACACAGGAGATGACATTGCAATGAGAAAATGTTACATGCCTTTCCAAGTAGCACAAGATCACACACAACCAGTGATAAGAAATGATCCATGTTTTCAGACATGGGACGCAGGAAAAAACATTTAAAAACAGTTTATCCCACATTTGCCGTGGGCAAAGAATCTCATGTCTTTAAATTGTAGAGCACTCATACCATATTGTGAATTAAAGGCTGGCTTTTGTAAAGGCAAGGCTTGTGTTCCTTTGACCCCCAATCTGACCCAAAGGATGCTGACGTTAGCTAGATTCAAATAAAGCATAATTTTGAAGGCAAACACATTTAAAACCGATGACATCAACACAATCGAAAAATCCAAGAATCCGGCGCCTCGCTACTTCGCCAGCCAAAAAATCTTGGCAATCCTGGCTAGCGAGGTAGCGATGTCACTTGAAAACCCAAAATCCGACAAGATCCAAAATATTGTGTGGGTCCCATGTGCAATTCCATCAGCGAATCAGTAAGTGACACATGTCACGCGATCAAACTTTAGGTTGACCACGAATTAAAAGGGTGAGGGAAATATTGAGAAGTTTAAAATAATAATATTTTATTATTATTTTTGTTGAAAATGCCCATGTCAAGTTTGAAAATCAAATGGGACATTTTCTAAAGTTTATACTTTAGATTTTTTAAAATTTTATAAAAAAATCAAAGTTGCAAGGATGAACCTTCTAGCAGAGGACTATTTTTTGAAATAAGATTCTAGAGGTTTTCGAGAGGCCAGATAGGCGATGTTATATATCGCCGGAATCGGGAGAAGATGAACTTTCCAATTATGGAGTCAGTTTTTGCACAAGTATCAGTCAGTTTGAGCTACACGAAGTTTTCTATCAGGTACCTAAAGTGCCACCATATTCATACCAGGAAGTTCAGATTTGTTTTTTGTCAAGATAATGACTTGGATATCAGTAGAAGGCAATGGAAATGTAGTTAGGGTCGAATTTGTTCTGATTTACTCAGTAAAAACTCATTTTCACTGGCTTTTTCATGGGGCAATCAGATATTTTGGCAAGTAAAGGGTTTTCAATATTAGGCAAGGATATTTTGCAAGTTTGTTACAGATTAATGATGAAACAAAATCAGATCAGAAGGGATGAAAGAAGAAAGAGGTTTTTTTAGTTACAGAGGATTGGATTTCAAGTGGACACCTGACAATTGCATATCAGATTCGGGAATTCATTTCTTGCTATATCTTTCTTTCTTTCTTCATTTTTTCTTTTCCAGTTTTGGCACTGAAAAACCATTCTTCAACATTTCTTCTTGTATTGAACATCATTTTAAGTTTTGCAGATAGTTCTTTTTTGTGAGGTGATCTATGAGTTATTTTCTGTACATTTCATGTATTTGATTTCAAGGAAAACAAATAAAGTGCAGCAAAAGTTTGAAGTTCAATTTGAATCTTGTCTCCTGATTATGGCTCTGTTATTTCTTCTAATTTGTGATCAAAGAACATGAATCAGGTTGCATTACATTTTGAAATGTATGTGGTTAAAATGTCTTGCTTATGGAACAAAGAACCATGTAATTGCTTGATATTTGTCACAGGGTTTGCAGATTTCATGATAGGATTTTCTGAGTATGAGATTCATTCTGTAGCAGATGTCTATTCACAAGGTGAAAGATAGATCAGGGATCTTAATGTAGAGATACGTTTGATGTTTCCAGGAGATGTATGGTTATGATTCATTTAATTGCCCAATAGATAAGGCACTGGTCAGAGATAGGATCATTAAGTTCTGTTGCTCATACTTGGGTCTTCCTGATATCAATCTATTAAATCATCTTCATTTTATTGTTGAAAGGTATTCAAAGTATAACCCACACTTAGCTTTCCAGTTTCATGAGTCATGTCCTTAGCTATTTCATGATTGTGATCTCCTGGTTAAGCATAGAAGGATTAGGGGTTTCATCTGTTTTTATAGATCCTGAATATGCTTATTGCACTGGTCACATAGTCAGTTCTAAAGAGGTTTTGCAGAGCCTGAAGTGCAAAAGGAGTACGGCCTTATAGTTGGCCTGGTGCCTGAATGGATGTGTTGATAATGGGAGTTAGCTGCCCCTAGATGCATCTTGTTCTCATTAGGGTAATTGGAAATGGGTAACATTTTCAAACACCAATAGAGCCGACTTGGTGGGGTGACTTGATGAACGCACTTGAAGGGTTGACTTTGTGGGGTGACTCTATGAACGGACCTAAAGAGTTGACTTGGTGAGAGCACTTGGTGGGGTGACTTGATGAACAGACTCAAAGAGTCGACTTGGTGAGAGTACTTGGTGGCTCGACTTGATGAGCGCACTTGAAGAATCGACTTGGTCAGAGTACTTGGTGGGGTGACTTGATGAACGGACTCAAAGAGTCAACTTGCTGAGAGTACTTGGTGGCTGGACTTGATGAGCAGACTTAAAGAGTCCACTTGGTGAGAGTACTTGGCAGGGTGAACTGATGAACAGACTTAAAGAATCGACTTGGTGGGAGTACTTGGTTGGCTGAACTGGAGGGGTGACTTGATGAACGGACATAAAGAGTCGACTTGGTGAGAGTACTTGTACTAGTTCAGGTGACTTGATGAACGGACTTAAAGAGTCGACTTGGTGGGGTGACTTGATGAAAGGACTTAAAGAGTCAACTTGGTGAGAATACTTGGTGGGGCAACTTGATGAACGGACTTAAAGGGTCGAATTGGTTAGAGTACTTATTCTGGTGACTTGATGAAGGGACTTGAAGAGTCGAGTTGGTGGGGTGACTTGATGAAAGGACTTAAAGAGTTGACTTGGTGAGAGTACTTGGTGGGGCGACTTGATGAACGGACTTAAAGGGTCGACTTTGCGGGGTGACTTGATGAATGGACCTAAAGAGTTGACTTGGTGAGAGTACTCGGTGGGGTGACTTGATGAACAGACTTAGAGAGTCGACTTGGTGGGCCGACCTGGTTGGGTGACTTCGTGAACAGACTTAAACAGTCGACTTGGTGGGAGTACTTGGTGGGGTGACTTGATGAACGAAATTCAAGGGTCGACTTGGCGAGGTGACTTGATGAACGATCCTAAAGAGTTGACTTGGTGAGAGTACTTGGTGTGGTGACTTGATGAACAGACTTAAAGAGTCGAATTGGTGAGAGTACTTGGTGGGGTGACTTGATGAATGCACTTGACGAGTCGACTTGGTGGGGTGACTTTATGAACGGACCTAAAGAGTTAACCTTGTCAGAGTACTTGGTGGGGTGACTTGATGAACATAGTTAAAGAGTCGACCTGGTGAGAGTACTTCATCGGGTGACTTGATGAACGCACTTGAAGAATCGACTAGGTTAGAGTACTTGTTGGGGTGACTTGATGAACGAACTTAAAGATTTGACTTGGTGGGCCGACCTGGTGGGGTGACTTGATGAACGAATTTAGAGAGTCGACCTGGTGAGAGTACTTGGTGACTTGGTGGGCCGACCTGGCCGGGTGACTTGATGAACAAACTTAAATAGTCGACTGGGTGAGAGTACTCAGTGGGCTGACCTAGTCATGTGACTTGATGAACAAACTTAAAGAGTCGACTTGGTGGGCCGACTTGGCCGGGTGACTTGATGAATGAACTTAAAGAGTCGACTTGGTGGGTCAAACTAGCAGGGTGACTTGGTGAGAGTACTTGGTGGGCTAACCTCGCAAGGTGACTTCATGAACGAACTTAGAGAGTCGACTTTTTTGAGAGTACTTGGTGGGTCAAACTGGTGGGGTGACTTGATGAATCAACTTAAGGAGTCAACTTGGTGAGAGAAATTGGTGGGCTGAGCTGGTGGGGTGAATTGATGAATGAACCTAAAGTGTTGACTTTGTGAGAGTACTTGGTGGGCCGACCTAGCGGGGTGACTTGATCACCGAACTTAAAGGGTCGACTTGGTGAGAGTACTTGGTGGGCTGACCTGGCGGAGCGACTTGATGAACGAACTTAAAGAGTCAACTTGGTGAGAGTACTTGGTGGGGTGACCTAATGAACAAACCTAAAGAGTCGACCTGGTGAGAGTACTTGGTGGGCCGACCTGGCGGGTTGACTTGGTGAGAAAACTTAAAGAGTCGACTTGGTGAGAGTAGTTGGTGGGCAAACCTGGTGGGGTGACTTGATGAACGAACTTAAAGAGTTGACTTGGTGGGCCGACTTGGCAGAGTGACTTCATGAACGAACTTAAAGAGTCCACTTGGTGGGCCGACCTGGTGGGGTGACTTGATGAACGAACTTAAAGAGTCGACTTGGTGAGAGTAATTTGTGGCCTGACCTGGCGGGGTGATTTGATGAATGAACTTAAAGAGTCAACTTGGTGGGGTAACTTGATAAACGCACTTGAAGGGTCAACTTGGTGGGGTGACTCTATGAACGGACCTAAAGAGTTGACTTGGTGAGAGTACTTGGTGGGGTGACTTGATGAAAGGACTTAAAGAGTCGACTTGGTGAGAGTACTTGGTGGGGCGACTTGATGAACACACTTGAAGAATCGACTTGGTTAGATTACTTGGTCGGGCGACTTGATGAACAGACTCAAAGAGTCTACTTGGTGAGAGTACTTGGTGGCTCGACTTAATGAGCAAACTTAAAGAGTAACCTTGGTGAGAGTACTTGGCGGGGTGAACTAATGAACAGACTTAAAGAGTCGACTTGGTGGGCCGACCTGGTGGCGTGAAATATGGACAGACTTAAAGAGTCAACTTGGTCAGAGTAATTGTTCTAGTGACTTGATGAACAGACTTGAAGAGTCCACTTGGTGGGTTGAATTGATGAAAGGACTTAAAGAGTCGACTTGGTGAGAGTACTTGGTGGGGCGACTTGACGAACGAACTTAAAGGGTCGACTTGGCAGGGTGACTTGATGAACGGAGCTAAAGAGTTGACTTGGTGAGAGTACTTGGCGAGGTGAACTGATGAACAGACTTAAAGAGTCAACTTGGTGGGAGTACTTGGTGGGTCGACCTGGTGGGGTGACTTGATGAACGGGCTTATAGAGTCGACTTGGTGAGAGTAGTTGTTCTGGTGACTTGATGAACGGACTTAAAGAGTCAGCTTGGTGGGGTGACTTGATGAAAGGACGTAAAGAGTCGACTTGGTGGGGTGACTTGATGAAAAAACTTAAAGGGTCAACTTTGCGGGGTGACTCGATGAACGGACCTAAAGAGTTGACTTGGCGAGAGTACTCGGTGGGGTGACCTAATGAACAGACTTAGAGAGGTGACTTGGTGAGAGTACTTGGTGGGTCGACCTGGTTGGGTGACTTTGTGAACTAACTCAAAGAGTCGACTTGGTGGGGTGACTTGATGAACGAACTTCAAGGGTCAACTTGGCAAGGTGACTTGATGAACGGTCCTAAAGAGTTTACTTGGTGAGAGTACTTGGTGTGGTGACTTGATGAACAAACTTAAAGAGTCGAATTGGTGAGAGTACTTGGTGGGGTGACTTGATGAACATAGTTAAAGAGTCGATTTGGTGAGAGTACTTGGTCGGGTGACTTGATGAATGCACTTGAAGAATCGACTTGGTTAGAGTACTTGGTGTGGTGACTTGATGAACGAACTTAAAGATTCGACTTGGTGGGCCGACCTGGCGGGGTGACTTGATGAACGAACTTAGAGAGTCGACTTGGTGAGAGTACTTGGTGGGTTGAACTGGCAGGGTGACTTGATGAACGAACTTAAAGAGTCGACCTGGTGAGAGAACTTGGTGGGTCGAGCTGGCAGGGTGAATTGATGAACGAACCTAAAGAGTTGACTTTGTGAGAGTACTTGGTGGGCTGACCTGGCGGGGTGACTTGATCACCAAACTTAAAGGGTCGACTTGGTGAGAGCACTTGGTGGGTTGACCTGGCAGAGCGATTTGATAAACGAGTCAACTTGATGAGAGTACTTGGTGGGGTGACTTGATGAACAAACCTAAAGAGTCAACTTGGTGAGAGTACTCGGTGGGCCGACCTGGCGGGGTGACTTGGTGAGAAAATTTAAAGAGTCGACTTGGTGAGAGTAGTTAGTGGGCTGGCCTGGCGGGGTGATTTGATGAACAAACTTAAAGAGTCGACTTGGTGGGCTGACTTGGCAGAGTTACTTCATGAACGAACTTAAAGAGTCCACTAGGTGGGCCGACCTAGCGGGGTGACTTGATGAATGAACTTAAAGAGTCGACTTGGTGAGAGTAATTTGTGGGCTGACCTGGCGGGGTGACTTGATGAATGAACTTAAAGAGTCGACTTGGTGGAGTGACTTGATGAATGCACTTGAAGAATCGACTTGGTTAGAGTACTTGGTGGGGTGACTTGATGAACAGACTTAAAGAGTCGACTTGGTGAGAGTACTTGGCGGGGTGAACTGATGAACAGTCTTAAAGAGTCTACTTGGTGGGCCGACCTGGTGGGGTGACTTTATGGACGGACTTAAAGAGTCGACTTGGTTAGAGTACTTGTTCTGGTGACTTGATGAACAGACTTGAAGAGTCAACTTGGTGGGGTGACTTGATGAAAGGACTTAAAGATTCGACTTGGTGAGAGTACTTGGTGGGGTGACTTGATGAATGGACTTAAAGGGTCGACTTGGCGGGGTGACTTGATGAACGGACCTAAAGAGTTGACTTGGTGAGAGTACTTGGTAGGGTGAACTAATGAACAGACTTAAAGACTCGACTTGGTGGGCCAACCTGGTGGGGTGACTTGATGAACAGACTTATACAGTCGACTTGGTGAGAGTAGTTTTTCTGGTGACTTGATGAACGTACTTGAAGAGTCGGCTTGGTGGGGTGACTTGATGAAAGGATTTAAAGAGTCGACTTGGTGGGGTGACTTGATGAACGAACTTAAAGGGTCAACTTTGCGGGGTGACTTGATGAACGAACCTAAAGAGTTGACTTGGTGAGAGTACTCGGTGGGGTGACTTGATGAACAGACTTAGAGAGTCGACTTGGTGAGAGTACTTGGTGGGCCAACCTGGTTGGGTGACTTCGTGAACTAACTTAAAGAGTCAACTTGGTGGGAGTACTTGGTGGGGTGACTTGATTAACGGACTTCAAGTGTTGACTTGGTGAGGTGACTTGATGAACAGTCGTAAAGAGTTGACTTGGTGAGAGTACTTGGTGTGGTGACTTGATGAATAGACTTAAATAGTCGAATTGGTGAGAGTACTTGGTGGGGTGACTTGATGAACGAACTTAAAGATTCAACTTGGTGGGCCGACCTAGCGAGGTGACTTGATGAATGAACTTAGAGAGTCAACCTGGTGAGAGTACTTGGTGGCTTGGTGGGCCGACCTGGTCGGGTGACTTGATGAACAAACTTAAAGAGTCGACTTGGTGATAGTACTCGGTGGGCTGACCTGGTCACGTGACTTGATGAACGAACTTAAAGAGTCAGCTTGGTGGGCCGACTTGGCCGGGTGACTTGATGAACAAACTTAAAGAGTTGACCTAGTGGGTCGAACTAGCGGGGTGACCTGGTGAGAGTACTTGGTGGGCTGACCTGGCAGGGTGACTTGATGAACGATCTTAGAGAGTCAACTTTGTGAGAGTACTTGGTGGGTCGAACTGGTGGGGTGACTTGATGAACAAACTTAAAGAGTCAACCTGGTGAGGGAACTTGTTGGGTCGAGCTAGCAGGGTGAATTGATGAACGAACCTAAAGAGTCAACTTTGTGAGAGTACTTGGTGGGCCGACTTGGCGGGGTGACATGATGACCAAACTTAAAGGGTCGACTTGGTGAGAGTACTTGGTGGGCCGACCTGACGGAGTGACTTGATGAACGAACATAGAGAGTCAACTTTGTGAGAGTACTTGGTGGGGTGACTTGATGAACAAACCTAAAGAGTCAACCTGGTGAGAGTACTTGGTGGGCCGAACTAGCAGGGTGACTTGATGAGCAAACTTAAAGAGTCGACTTAGTGAGAGTACTTGGTGGGGTGACCTGGCGAGGTGACTTGATGAATGAACTTGGTGAGTGGAATTAGAGAGCCAACGTGGTGAGGCAACTCGGCGAGTTGTTTCATTGAGATGACATGGTGAGCTGACTTGGCGAGTTGACCTGGTGAGCGAACTTAAAGAGTCGACTTG
>CM053784.1:568250368-568300368 GCA_028749045.1 Cupressus sempervirens | reverse complement strand
CGACCTTTGCGAGCCACCGCTCGTCGCGACGGATCAACGGACCTCGTGCTCATTTCAGCCTACCGTGCGCCACTTGTGGATGTGGACGGCCATCTCTGCTCCTCATTGGGGAGGGCAAAATTTTGTAGTGCGACGCCCAAGCAGACGTGCCCTTGGCCGAGGCCTCGAGCGCAACTTGCGTTCAAAGACTTGGTGATTCATGGGATTCTGCAATTCATGCTAACTATCGCATTTCGCTACATTCTTCATCATGGCGAGAGTCAAGATATCCATTGCTGAGAGTCATGATATTGTTTTGCTTTTGTCTTTCGATGACCCAAGTGCGCAAGGCGCTGGCTCATGCTTTGTTCTTTGGATTTCTTAGGTGCACAATGCACCCGTGTGTTGGGTGTTGACACATCCTGAACCCTGAGCACCCAATGGCTGTGACAAGGAACACTATGGTGTGTAACCGCCCCATCACCTCGCAAAGGTGGGAGGCAACGCATGGGAGAGTCGTGTCAGCGTACGGGTCCCCTGAACCACAAATCATGCGAGTGCACCCATCCTAAACACAGAACACTCCAAGCGACGAGTCAACACACCTAGGCAAGGCAACGGGGGGCTGCGACAGGCAGTCTCGACCTGCTACCTTCGAAACGACGAATCCCTAGCACAGCGCCGCACATGTGATCGGACCATGAAATCTTAGCAAGGGATGAGGCTCGGACCCCCTCTAAACTGCAATCGAGCAGAGACCTCTCGCTCTGATGCGGACGTCGTTCGAAGGCACCGATCCTAATCCAGATTGCATTCGAGTCTCTTCTTCGCCCCACGGGGAATCCAAGCTTTCGATCATGGGCATTTGATGTGACCCTCGACCTCGACGGCACTGGATGCGTAGCTTGTCCATCCAGCACATTGCTGTAGGGCTGAGTGTCTGCACATCGCCAAGATTTCGGGGGTGGGGAGGAGGCCAGCTCCATCCCCTACATGATTCAGGGTTCAAACCGACAATGATCCTACCGCAGGTTCACCTATGGTAACCTTGTTACGACTTCTCCTTCCTCTAAATGATAAGGTTCAATGAACTTCTCGTGACATCGCCGATAGGAATCGCCGTCATCCCCGCGATCGAAACACTTCACCGGATCATTCAATCGGTAGGAGCGACGGGTGGTGTACACAAAGGATAGGGACGTAGTCAACGTGAGCTGATGACTTGCGCTTACTAGGAATTCCTCGTTGAAGATCAATAATTGCAATGGTCTATCCCCATCACGATGCAATTTGGCAAGATTTCCCAAACCTTTCAGGCCAAGGAGAGAAACTCGTTGGTTGCATCAGTGTAGCGCGTGTGTGGCCCAGAACATCTAAGGGCATCACAGACCTGTTATTGCCTCAAACTTCCATGGCCTAGGAGGCCATAGTCCCTCTAAGAAGCTGGTCGCGAAGGGGAACCTTGACGTAGCTAGTTAGCAGGCTGAGGTCTCATTCGTTAACGAAATTAACCAGACAAATCGCTCCACCAACTAAGAATGGCCATGCACCACCACCCATAGAATCAAGAAAGAGCTCTCAATCTGTCAATCCTTACTATGTCTGGACCTGGTAAGTTTCCCCATGTTGAGTCAAATTATGCCACAGGCTCCACTCCTGATGGTGCCCTTCCGTCAATTCCTTTAAGTTTTAGCCTTGTGACCATACTCCCCCCAGAACCCAAACACTCTAATTTCTCAGAAGGTGCTAGCAGAGTCCTTAGAGCAACATCCGCCAATCCCTGGTCGGCATCGTTTATGGTTGAGACTAGGACGGTATCTGATCGTCTTTGAGCCCCCAACTTTTGTTCTTGATTAATGAAAACATCCTTGGAAAATTCTTTCACAGTGGTTTTTCTTCCATAAATCCAAGAATTTCACCTCTAACAATGAAATACAAATGCCCCCGACAGTCCCTATTAATCATTACTCCAGTCCCGAAGGCCAACGGAATAGGACCAGACTCCTATCGCGTTATTCCATGCTAATGTATTTAGAGCGTAGGCTTTCTTTGAGCACTCGAATTTTTTCAAAGTAACGGCACTGGAATCGCGACCAAGCCAATTAAGGCTAGGAACACGCCACCGGCAGAAGGGACGTGAGGGCCAGTGCACAACCAAAAGGCGGACCAACCGTGATGACCCAAGGTCCAACTATGAGCTTTTTAACTGCAACAACTTAAATATATGCTATTGGAGCTGGAATTACCGTAGCTTCTGGCACCAAACTTGCCCTCCAATGGATCCTCGTTAAGGGATTTATATTGTACTCATTCCAATTACCAGACTCGATGAGCCTAGTATTGTTATTTATTGTCACTACCTCCCCGTGTTAGGATTGGGTAATTTGTGCGCCTGCTGCCTTCCTTGGATGTAGTAGCCATTTCTCAGGCTCCCTCTTTGAAATCGAACCCTAATTCTTTGTCACCTGTCACCACCATGGTAGGCCTCTATCCTACCATAAAAATTTGATAGGGCAGAAATTTGAATGAAGCGTCACCAGCACAAAGGCCGTGCGATCCGTCGAGTTATCATGAATCACCGAAATAGCGGGCGAGGCCGCGCTGACCTTTTATCTAATAAATGCATCCCTTCCAAGAGTCAAGATTTGGTGCACGTATTAGCTCTAGAATTACTACAGTTATTCGAGTAGAAAAGTACCATCAAAGAAACTATAACTGATTTAATGAGCCATCCGCAGTTTCACAGTCCAAAATAGTTCATACTTAGACATGCATGGCTTAATCTTTGAGACAAGCATATGACTACTGGCAGGATCGACCAAGTAGCTTCTAACAATGAGGGGAACCCCAAGACCTACTACAGCCAAGGGATGCTCGCCGTGATGGGAAACCAAAATTTGCATTTGCTCCGTCATGCATCCAAACATAATCCACCACACAAGCAGCAAGAATGACATTCACAGCACATGCAGGACTTGCAATGCTCAAAGATATCACACAAGAGGAAAGTGTCCCATTGTCAACCAGAGAGGGCTGAACAGGGAGCCTCAGTTCACAGGCACCTGGGAAGAACATCCTGTATGGAACCCTTTACCCTCAAACTCGCTGTCGCCACTACTCGAAAAGAAGCCTTGAGTCTGTACGAGATGCACCGCGCACGTAGCCACCTCAATTGTAAGGCCACTCAGAGACATCCATTTCCCAGGCATATGCCTCCTATACGCCTATTGAGGTGCACCCACATAGACAAAATCCTTCTCGATTGCAACAAATGTTTTCTCGCGATGAAGAGCTGGTTGCCGAAGTGCCTACAGAGACCGCTGTGCTGAAGGGTGAAGGGTCGTGCAAGTCAAAAACATGGTTGGTTATGCGATTGGCGGGGGCATCACTGTGCACGTGACCACCTCAATTATAAGGCCGCTCAAGGGCATCGTGTATAACACCCCCTCCACACATTTATAGGTGATGAGAGCCTGCCCGCATACACGGACATGTCTAACCTTTGGAAAATTTCTCCTTTCCCAGCACAGCCTCGCTAACCGTTCCTCGTGACACATGATCTGCCAACACAGGTGCAAAAAAGTTCCTACGGGTGAACACTCACACTAGCGTTGTCGGACAAGCTTCAATCTCATGCACATGCACATACCGAAGAACTGCACCGCGAGGGAATCCACCCGTGAGCACCCACATCTCGGCAAAAAGCATTCATGCGATTTCTTCCCCTAGATAGACACGTTGGGCCTGCACTTGTCGGAGCATTGCAAAGACGAGCGCTCTGGTTTGTAGGAGCCTGAGAAGAACATCTCGTACGAAACTCGTTCCCCCAAAATGCTCGAATCACAAATACTCGCAGTAGAGTCGTAATGCAAAGATATACATCGCGCACACGACTGAGTAAGGACACTCAGAGACATCCATTTCCCAGGCACATGCCCCCTACATGCTTTTTGGTACACCCTGTACAAACGGCCATACATTGACAAGCCCTCCCAGAATTTTGCATCTGAAGAGAGATGAAACACCTTGGGCTTTTTGTCCACACAATGCAAACACCGAACGCTCTCTTTAGGGGGGAGCTAAAGAACAGTTATCTCCCACAGAACCCATGAGCCGCAACCATTCGGATTACATAGGGTAGGACAGGGCGTGGATTGTTTCCGCATCCAAAACAAAATTATTGGTAATACTCTATGCTTCTACTGGCCCAGACCATAAAGGCTATCATGACAGTTCCATGCACTTCTGTAGGATGAGACAGTGAAGAGACGAGCACGCACCGAGAAAGAACTAGCAAATAAATTATGCGGCAACCAAACCTTTCACTGGCCCCCCTCTCAATCCAAAGGCTCTACCAATCAAAAAAAACTTAGGGTGGAGAGTGGACCCTTGATGAAATTAGGGATGTCGAGCAATGCACCCGTGTAACCATCTCTTTCCTTCTTGCCGTCCGGGCAGGATAAAAATGCAATGATAGAACGTGCCAATGAGATGGAGTCCTTGGCTAAAAGATACAACTCCATGCACACTCAGCAACAAGCGCATCTTAGAATCAAACACCAAATATGCAGTGTGTTGCAAACCGTGCAGACACCTACATATAGGGTATATCCAACAAAACAAAGTGACAAGTACTTCCCACCAGCTCCGCCATTGCGATTATCGAATGGGATATACTCACCGGCACATATTAATGACCATCATTACTGTCTCAGAATAGATAAAAGCACATCAAGCTTCATCTGATCAACTAGATGAATTTCACCTTGAAGGGGCCCAATCAAAAAGTTTCAGAGGTCACCTCCTAGAACTCTCAAGAACAAGGCCCATCTTACATAAAAACTATGCTACTGCGCAAACATAGGTTGCAATTAAAGAGAAATTGCAAGGTTGTAACAATGGCCCGAGGCCAATGCTCTGACTAAGTCAATTTTCTCTTGCAATCACCATGCCGCCATCCACAAAGAGATCTCCCCATTTACTTGTGATGTAATGCACAATCCAAGTGCTAGACGCGAGCTTGCCCTTGAAAGGCCACTTTCCAAGGCATCCTCCGATGACACATTGGAATGACAACCGCTATCGAACCATTCCCAATGTTGTGCCAGTCGAGTTGGCATAGAGGTGACCTTGGGGAGCTCCCACGTAGCAATCGGGATGTGCTTCCGTACCCATCTCTCACAAAGAACAATGTTAGCTATGAACAAATTTGGAATCTAAGGGCTCACATCCATCAATATCATCGGCACTGGGTCTATATACAAAGGCCACGGAGAGGTTCCGAGAAGAGAAGCCCCCCCTACTCACTCGCACAAACATCCCAAATTCTAGACACAAGCTCTCGCCCTTAGCATCACTCTCTAGATCACTGTAATGACACATTGGAATGAAAATTGCTGTCGAACAACTCTCAAAATTGTGGCAATGGAGTGAGAGAGAAGAGCAGCTTTGGGGAGAGGCGCATAGCAAATGGGCTGCTCCTTCATTCCACTCTTATATACAGATTCAATGTCACTGATTTTGTTTGGAATCCAAGGTGCATCCGTCCTTGCCCACACGAGCAATGGCTCTTCTGATCGAATGGCCACGGGGAGCTTCCGATAACAAATGCTCCCTTGTCACTTGTGATGTGCAGCCCAACTACTAGATGATGGCTCACCCTTTAGATCGCTGCCCAGGCAACCACCACAACTGTACCATTGGAACGACATCGGCACCGTTTCAAAATCTGACATATCCATCCGCCCTGACAGTGGTGTTGAATCAATGATGGGGCCATGAGAGAGGCTCACGGAAACCACCTCTCCCATTGTAGCCATGATAGGCATGCAAAAAATTTTGATAGAGTGCCAAAGCACCCACCTCATGGCTAGAGACAAGGGCTCCCCATTAGATCAACTTCGAAATCGCAGAATAGACACGATGTAGAATGGCAACCGCTGCCAAGTCTCTTTCATAATTACGTTGGTCGAGTGATTGAAGAAGGTGATCTAAGAGAGGGTCCAAGTATAGGCATTCGTTGGGGGATTCACGCCAATGGCATAAATTTATGCAATACCCGAGCAACACCAGATGGAGGTGCTAGACGAGGGCTTCCATTTTAGATCAAGTTTTAAAATCACCAAGTAGACGCGGTGAGGGTTGGCAACCATTGCCAAACCTTTTTCCGAAATTGCACCAGCTGAGGGACAAGAAAACATGATCTAAAGGAGAGTCTAGGAATAGCACCCTCGAGGGTGGGCTTCATGCCCCTCTAATTGATTCAACGTCGGCGTCCACCGTTTCAAAATCTGACATATCCATCTGCCCTGACAGTAACATTGAATCAATGAGGGGGGCATGAGAGAGGCTCGCAGCAACCAACTCTCCCATTGTAGCCACGATAGGCATGGAAAATTTTTTTTGCTAGAGCGCCAAGCACCCACCTCATGGCTATAGACAAGGGCTCGCCATTAGATCAACTTCGAAATCGCAGAACAGACGCAGTGTAGAAAGGCAACCGCTGCCAAGTCTCTTCCATAATTGTGTCAGTCGAGTGATCGAAGAAGGTGATCTAAGAGAGGGTCCAAGGGTAGGCATTCATTGGGGGATTCAAGCCGATGGCAAAAATTTATGCAATACCCGAGCAACACCGGACGAAGGTGCTAGACGAGGGCTCCCATTTTAGATCCAGTCTTAAAATCACCAAGTAGACGTGGTGAGGGCTGGCAACCGGTGCCAAACCTTTTATTTAAATTGTGCCAGCTAAGTGACAAGAAAACATGATCTAAAGGAGAGTCCAGGAATAGCACCCTCGAGGGTGGGCTTCATGCCCCTCTAATTGATTCAACGTCAGCGTCCACCGTTTCAAAATCTGACATATCCATCCGCCCTGATAGCAGCGTTGAATCAATGAGGGGGGCATGGGAGAGGCTCGCGGCAACCACCTCTCCCATTGTAGCCGCGATAGGCACGTAAAAATTTTTTCTAGACCGCCAAGCACCCACCTCATGGCTAGAGACAAGGGCTCGCCATTAGATCAACTTTGAAATCACAAAACAGACGTAGTGTAGAATGGCAACCGCTGCAAAGTCTCTTCTGTAGTTGCGTTAGTCGAGTGATCGAAGAAGGTGATCTAAGAGAGGGTCCAAGCATAGGCAGTCATTTGGGGATTCATGCTAATGGCATAAATTTATGCAATACCCGAGCAACACTGGACGGAGGTGCTAGATGAGGGCTCTGGTTTTAGATCAAGTTTTAAAATCACCAAGTAGATGCGGTGAGGGCTGGCAACCGATGCCAAACCTTTTTCCGAAATTGTGCCAGCAGAGTGACAAGAAAACATGATCTAAAGGAGAGTCGAGGAATAGCACATCGAGGGTGGGCTTCATGCCCCTCTAGTTGATTCAACGTCGACGTCCACCGTTTCAAAAACTAACATATCCATCCGCCATGACACCGACGTTGAATCAATGAGAGGGGCACGAGAGAGGCTCGCGAAAACCACCTCTCCTATATAAGCTATTAGTGTGAGGCTCGCTCTACATTAGAAATTAGCGAACATACTGACAACTGCCTTAAAAATCCAAATCCTTGAAAATTCTGACCAAATAGCCATTCACGACCCAATTTTTTATGAGGTCGGTAGAGGAGCAAAAGATTGTCATCGGTTAGGAGATGTGAGTTCATGGAGCCAAGGGACTGAAATGGTCATCGAGCTCATCCGATCAACTAGATGAATTTCACCTTGAAGGGGGCCCAATCCAAAAGTTTCGGAGGTCATCTCCTGGAACTCTCAAGAACAAGGCCCATCTTACATGCAAACTCTGCTACTGTGCAAACATAGGTGGCAATTAAAGAGAAATTGCGAGGCCATCACAATGGCCCGAGGCCAATGCTTCGACTAAGTCAATTTTCTCTTGCAATCACCATGTCGCCATTCACAGAGAGATCTCCCCATTCACTTATGACGCGACGCACAATCCAAGTGCTAGACGTGAGCTTTCCCTTGAAAGAAAGACCACTTTCCAAGACATCCCCCAATGACACATTGGAACGACAACCATTGTCGAACAATTCCCAATGTTGTGCCAATCGAGTTGGCATAGAGGCGACCTTAGGGAGCTCTCGCGTAGCAATCAGGATGTGCTTTTGTACCCATCTCTCACAAAAACCAATGTTAGCTATGAAAAAATTTAGAATCCAAGGCTCGTATCCATCGATATCGTCGGCACTGGGTCTATATATTCAAAGGCCACGGAGAGGTTCAGATAAGAGAAGCTCGCCTGCTCGCCTGCACAAACATCCCAAATGCTAGACACAAGCTCCCGCCCTTAGCATCACTCTCCAGTTTGCTGCAATGACACATTGGAATGACAACCGCTGTCGAACAACTCTCAAATATGTGCAAATGGAGTGAGAAAGAAGAGCAACTTTGGGGATCCGCGCATAGCAAATGGGCTGTGTGGATTCATTTCACTCTTATATATAGATCCGATGTCATTGATTTCATTTGGAATCCAAGGCTGCATTCATCCTTGCTCACACAAGTAATGGCTCTTCTCATCGAATGGCCATGGGGAGCTTCCGATTACAAAGGCTCCCTTGTCACTCGTGATGCGCAGCCCAACTACTAGACGATGGCTCGCCCTTCAGATCGCTGCCCAGGCAACCACCACAATGGCACCATTGGAATGACAACCGCTGCTGAACCATTCTGAAAATTTTTCACCAAAGAAGTTGTTGCGAAGAGAACCACTCCGAGGAGAGAGCACTCACATAGAAAATGCTAGACACAAGCTCTCGCCCTTAGTATCGCTCTCTAGATCGCTACAATGACACATTGGAACGAAAACTACTGTCGAACAACCCTCAAATTTGTTCCGATGGAGTGAGAAAGATGAGCAACTTTGGGGAGGCAGGCACAGCAAATGGGCTGCTGCTTCATTCCGCTCTTATATATAGATCCGATGTCATTGATTTCGTTTGGAATCTGAGGCTGCATTCATCCTTTCTCACACAAGCAATGGCTCTTCTCATCGAATGGTCATGGGGAGCTTCTGATTACAAAGGCTCCCTTATCACCCATGATGCGCAACCCAAATGCTAGACGACGGCTTGCCCTTCAGATCGCTACCCAGGCAACCACCACAATGGCACCATTGGAATGACAACCACTCCCAAACCATTCCGAACTTTTTTTTGCCAAAGAAGTTGTTGCAAGAGAAGGACTCTGGGGGGAGAGCCCTCACATAGCAAAATCGAGATGGCTTCACGGCCCTCCCAATAGAAACGATGCTGATGCCAATATTCCAAATTCGATTAACGTGTCTTTCTTGAACACCAGCACCAATTCTATTGAGTCGAAATCCTTGGCACTGGGTCTATATTCAAAGGCCATGAAGAGGTTCCGATAAGAGAAGCTCCACTGCTTGGTTGCACAAACATCCCCAAATGTTAGACGCAAGCTCTCGCCCTTAGCATCGCTCTCCAGATCACCACAATGACACATTGGAATGACAACCACAGTCAAACAACTCCCGAATTTTAGCCGATGGAGTGAGAAACAAGAGCCAGATCAGGTCGATAAAAATGGCTAAGCCAGATCGGGTTGCCCAGCATGGCTCGCCCAGATCAGGTTGGCTAGCATGGCTCGGCCACCATTTTTTGCCAAGAGCTTTCGATATTAAAGCTCCCATGTAGCCGCAATAAGTACACCATCACAAATTGCTAGAGCGCCGAGCACACATAGAAAATTGCCATTATACCAAGCAACGTCGGAGTGCTAGACAAGGGTTCACGTTTAGATCAGGTTTTAAAATCACCAAAAATACAAAATGCCATGGATCGGCAATCGCTGCCTCACCTTTTCCAAAATTGAGTCATCGGAAAACATGATCTAAAGGAGAGCCGAGAAAAAGCACTGAGATCACTTCATGCCCCTTTCATTGATTCAACATTAGCATACACCATTTGAAAACCCAAGAATCCGATCTGCCTAGACACCAATGTTGAATCAATGAAAGGGGCATGGGAGAGGCTCACGGCAACAACCTCTCCTATATAAGCTATTAGTGAGAGGCTTGCTCTACATTAGAAATCTATGATAGCATGGACAACTCCCTTAAAAATCCAATTCAATGAAAAATGTGACCAAACAGCCATCCACGATACCGTTTTTGGAGCTTGGCTAGATCGGGTTGGCCAGCATGGCTTGCCAAGATTAGCTCGGCTAGAGCGGCTCACCTAGATTGGGTCAGCCAGAATGGCTCGCCCAGATCGGCTCGGCCAGCATGGCTCAGCCAGAATGGCTCGGCCAGATTGGGTCGGCCAGCATGGCTCGCCCAGATCGACTCGGCCAGGCTGGCTCGCCCACCATTTTTCAAGCACACTACCTCCCCTATATAAGCTATTAGTGCATGCCTTACTCTACATTAGAAATGTACATTTAGTGCACAAGTACCTTAAAACCCAATTCAATGAAAAATGTGACCAAACAACCATCCACGACACCATTTTTGGAGCTTGGCCAGATCGGGTTGGCCAGCATGGCTCGCCCAGATCGGCTCGCTCAAAACAACTCGCCTAGATTGGGTCGGCCAACATGGCTCGCCCAGATTGGGTCGGCCAGCATGGCTCGCCCAAATTGGCTCGGCCAGCATGGGTCAGCCAGAACAGCTCGGCCAGATCAAGTCGACCAGCATGGCTCGCCCAGATCGGCTAGGCCAGGCTGGCTCGCCCACCATTTTTCAAGCACACTACCTCCCCTATATAAGCTATTAGTGCAAGCCTTACTCTACATCAGAAATGTACATTCAGTGCACAAGTACCTTAAAACCCAATTCAATGAAAAATGTGACCAAACAGCCATCCACGACACCATTTTTGGAGCTCGATCAAATCAGGTCGGCCAACATGGCTCACCCAGATCAGCTCGGCCAGAATGGCTCATCCAAATCGGCTCAGCCAGCATGGCTCACCCAGATCAGCTCGGCCAGCATGGCTCAGCCAGATCGGGTCGGCCAGCATGGCTCGTCCAGATTGGCTCAGCTAGGCTGGCTCGCCCACCATTTTTAAAGCACACTACCTCCCCTATATAAGCTATTAGTGCAAGCCTTACTCTACATCAGAAATGTACATTTAGTGCACAAGTACCTTAAAACCTAATTCAATGAAAAATGTGACTGAATAGCCATCTATGACCCCATTTTTCATGCGGTTGTCAACGGAGAAAAAGATTGGCATTGGTTAGGTGATTTGATTATATCAGTCAGGGGGGTAAATTGATGAATTTTTTGAGATCGACTAGAATGGCTCAACGACCATTTTATATCGGAAGCTACCCGATTTGAGAATTATGACTCAAGTAGAATGGCTCGGGTACCCATTTTATGAACTTAAAGAGTTGACTTGGTGGGCTGACCTAGTAGGGTGACTTGATGAACAAACTTAAAGAGTCGACTTGGTGAGAGTACTTGGTGGGCCGACCTAGCAAGGTGACTTGATGAACTAACTTAAAGAGTCGACTTGGTGAGAGTACTCGGTGGGCTGCCCTGGTCATGTGACTTGATGAACGAACTTAAAGAGTCAACTTGCTGGGCTGACTTGGTTGGGTGACTTGATGAATGAACTTAAAGAGTTGAATCGGTGGGTCGAACTAGCGGGATGACTTGGTGAGAGTACTTGGTGTGCTGACGTAGTAGGGTGACTCGATGAATGAACTTAGAGAGTCAACTTTGCGAGAGTGCTTGGTGGGTCAAACTGGCGGGGTGACTTGATGAACGAACTTAAAGAGTCAACTTGGTGAGAGAACTTGGTGGGCCGAGCTGGCGGGGTGAATTGACGAACTAACCTAAAGAGTCAACTTTTTGAGAGTACTTGGTGGGCTGACCTGGCGGGGTGACTTGATGACCAAACTTAAAGGGTTGACTTGGTGAGAGTACTTGGTGGGCCGACTTGGCAGAGCGACTTGATGAACGAACTTAGAGAGTTGACTTTGTGAGAGTACTTGGCGGGGTTGCTTGATGAACAAACCTAAAGAGTTGACCTGGTGAGAGTACTTGGTGGGCCGACCTGGCAAGGTGACTTGATGAGCAAACTTAAAGAGTCAACTTGGTGAGAGTACTTGGTGGGGTGACCTAGCGAGGTGACTTGATGAATAAACTTAAAGAGTCGACCTTGTGGGCTGACTTGGCAGATTGACTTCATGAACGAACTTAAAGAGTCCACTTGGTGGGCCGACCTGGCGAGGTGACTTGATGAAAGAACTTAAAGAGTCGACTTGGTGAGAGTAATTTGTTGGCTGACCTGGCAGGGTGACTTGATGAATGAACTTAAAGAGTCAACTTGGTGGGGTGACTTGATTAATGCACTTGAAGGGTCGACTTGGTGGGGTGACTCTATGGACAGACCTAAAGAGTTGAATTGGTGAGAGTACTTGGTGGGGCGACTTGATGAAAAAACTTAAAGAGTTGACTTGGTGAGAGTACTTGGTGGGGTGAATTGATGAGCGCACTTGAAGAATCGACTTGGTTAAAGTACTTGGTGGGGTGACTTGATGAACAGACTCAAAGATTCAACTTGCTGAGAGTACTTGGTGGCTTGACTTGATGAGCATACTTAAAGAGTCCACTTGGTGAGAGTACTTGGCAAGGTGAACTGATGAACGAACTTAAAGAATCGACTTGGTGGGAGTACTTGGTTGGCCGAACTGGTACTTGTTCTGGTGACTTGATGAACAGACTTAAAGAGTCGACTTGGTGGGGTCACTTGATGAAAGGACTTAAAGAGTTGACTTGGTGAGAGTACTTGGTGGGGTGACTTGATGAAAGAACTTAAAGGGTCGACTTGGTGAGAGTACTTGGCAGGGTGAACTGATGAATGGACTTAAAGATTCGACTTGGTGGGAGTACCTGGTGGGGTGACTTGATGAAGGGACATAAAGAGTCGACTTGGTGAGAGTACTTGTTCTGGTGACTTGATGAACGGACTTAAATAGTTGACCTGGTGGGGTGACTTGATGAAAGGACTTAAAGAGTCAACTTGGTGAGAGTACTTGGTGGGGTGACTTGATGAACGCACTTGAAAAATTGACCTGGTTAGAGTACTTGGTGGGGTGAATTGATGAACGGACTCAGAGAGTCGACTTGGTGAGAGTACTTGGTAGCTCGACTTGATGAGAAGACTTAAAGAGTCAACTTGGTGAGAGTACTTGGCGGGGTGAACTGATGAACAGACTTAAAGAGTCGACTTGCTAGGAGTACTTGGTGGGGTGACTTGATGAACGAACTCAAAGAGTCAACTTGGTTAGAGTACTTGTTCTAGTGACTTGATGAACGGACTTGAAGAATTGGCACCTGGGAGAGTTTTCCTGCCCTCGCAAAAAATTGCAAACCCCACCCGCTCAAAATTTTGCACTTGGAAGATTTTCCTGCACTCGCACAAATTGCAAACCCCACCCGCCGGGAATTTGGCACCTGAGAGATTGTTACGAGCTCGCAAGAAAAAACCTTGCAAACCCCACGCCCACCTGGAATTTGACACTTGGGAGATTTTCTCGCCCTCGTGCAAATTAGAAACCCCACCCACCTCAGAGTCAAAAAAAGTTTTACGAATCGAGGTGACAGAGGGCTGAATCTCAGTGGATCATGGCAGCAAGGCCACTCTGCCACTTACAATACCCCATCGCTTATTTAAGTCATCTGCAAAAGATTCTTCTCGCCAATTGATTGAAATTAATATCCAAGGTTGCTCCAATGGGCTAGTGCGCCGATTGGAGATGGCCAATGACACAGGCCCCTGGGATTGCAAGAGCACCCCTACTGTGGGTCGCGATGCAGCCGGAGAGAGATATGCATCGCATCTAGTGTGGATTCTGACTTAGAGGCGTTCAGTCATAATCCAACACATGGTAGCTTTGTGCCACTAGCTTTTCAACCAAGCGTGATGACCAAATGTGTGAATCAACAGTTCCTCTTGTACTAAGTTGAATTACTATCACGACGCAGATCATCAGTAGGGTAAAACTAACCTGTCTCACGACGGTCTAAACCCAGCTCACGTTCCCTATAGGTGGGTGAACAATCCAACACTTGGTGAATTTTACTTCACAATGATAGGAAGCGCCAACATCGAAGGATCAAAAAGCAACGTCGCTATGAACGCTTGGCTGCCACAAGCCAGTTATCCTTGTGGTAACTTTTCTGACACCTCTAGCTTCAAATTCTAAAAGTCTAAAGGATCGATAGGCCACGCTTTCATGGTTTGTATTCATACTGAAAATCAAAATCAAATGAGCTTTTACCCTTTTGTTCCACACGAGATTTCTATTCTCGTTGAGCTCATCTTAGGACACTTGCGTTATCTTTTAACAGATGTGCCACCCCAGCCAAACTCCCCACCTGACAATGTCTTCCGCCCGGATCAGCGTGCCTAGACGCACCTTAAGGCCAAAAATAGGGGCATTTCCCTATCTTTGCCTCGCAAAATAAGTAAAATAACATTAAAAGCAGTGGTATTTCACTTGCGCCCGAGAGCTCCCACTTATTCTACACCTCTCAAGTCATTTCACAAAGTCGGACTAGAGTCAAGCTCAACAGGGTCTTCTTTCCCCGCTGATTTTGCCAAGCCCATTCCCTTGGTTGTGGTTTCGCTAGATAGTAGATAGGGATAGTGGGAATCTCATTAATCCATTCATGCATGTCACTAATTAGATGATGAGGCATTTGGCTACCTTAAGAGAGTCATAGTTACTCCCGCCATTTACCCGCGCTTGGTTTAATTTCTTCACTTTGACATTCAGAGCACTGGGCAGAAATCACATTGCATCAGCATCCGTAGGGACAATCACAATGCTTTGTTTTAATTAAACAGTCAGATTCCCCTTGTTCGTACCAGTTCTGAGTCGACTGTTTGCCGCCTAGGGAAAGCCCTCCGAAGGGGGTGTCCTGCGTCCGTCGCCTGATCGGCATGCGACAGCCCGCCCTCGCCGTAGGAGCAGCTCGAGCAGGCTGCCAATAGCCCAGGAGTTTGGGGCATAGACCCCTAGGCCCAGCCCTCAGAGCCAATCCTTTTCCTGAAGTTACAGATCCATTTTGCCAACTTCCCTTACCTACATTGTTCTTTTGACCAGAGGTTGTTCACCTTGGAGACCTGATGCGGTTATGAGTACGATCGGGCATGAGCGGTACTCGATCCTCTAGATTTTCAAGGGTTGCCAAAGGCGCATCGAACACCGCAGGATGTGCGGTGCTCTTCCAGCTGCTGGACCCTATCTCCGGTTGAACCGATTTCAAGGTGGGCAGGCTATTAAAAAGAAAAGATAACTCTTCCTGAGGCCCTCGCCGACGTCTCCAAATTTCCTAACGTTGTCGTCCTCCGCCACATCCCGATTCAGGAATATTAACCTGATTCCCTTTCGATGATCGTGCAAAGTGCACCCTTGAAATAGGGTTTCCCCATCTCTTAGGATTGACTAACCCATGTCCAAGTGCTGTTCACATGGAACCTTTCCCCACTTCAGTCTTCAAAGTTCTCATTTGAATATTTGCTACTACCACCAAGATCTGCACCGGGGGCTGGTCCACCCAGGCACACGCCCAAGGTTTCACAACAACCCCCATGTCCTCCTATAATTTCAGAGCCTGGCACTTGCCCCGACGACTGAGTATAGGTTGCGCGCTTCAGCGCCATCCATTTTCAGGGCTAGTTGATTCGGCAGGTGAGTTGTTACACACTCCTTAGCAGATTTCGACTTCCATGACCACTGTACTGCTATCTTAATCAACCAACACCCTTTGTGGGATCTGGGTTAGCACGCAATTTTGCACTGTAACTCGACTTTCGGTTCATCCCGCATCGCCAGTTCTGCTTACCAAAAATAGCCCACTTGGAGCTCGCAATTTCGTGGTGCGGCTCAACAGAGTAGCCGCGACAACTTACCTATTTAAAGTTTGAGAATAGGTCGAGGGCGTTACACCCCCGATGCCTCTAATCATTTGCTTTACTTGATAAAACTCGCACGTGAGCTCCAGCTATCCTGAGGGAAACTTCAAAGGAAACTAGCTACTAGATGGTTTGATTAGTCTTTCGCCCCTATACCCAAGTCGAACGAATGATTTGCACATCAGTATCACTGCGGGCCTCCACCAGAGTTTCCTCTGGCTTCGCCCTGCTCAGGCATAGTTCACCATCTTTTGGGTCCCAACAGGTGTGCTCGCACTCGAACCCTTCATAGAAGATCAGGGTCGGTCGGTGGTGCACCCCCCGAGAGGGGATCTCGCCAGTCAGCTTCCTTGTACCTCACGGATTTTCCCAACCCCCCAACTCGCACACATGTTAGACTCCTTGGTCCGTGTTTTAAGACAGGTCGGATGGAAAGCCTATTGGCCAGCGCCATGAGCGCACAGGTGCCCGAGAGCCCATCGTAAAGGTGCACTCTTCGCTCCTCGACCACCGTAACGGAATTATTTGTGCGACCAGAAGGTTGCGCTTGTGCTGTCGCGATAGCCTGTGTTGGTACATCCCCCTTACCGAGCGGCGGACTGGCTCACACCGTTCCGCATCTAACCGGGGCACATCGCTGGCCTCCATCTGCTTCCCTCTCGGCAATTTCAATTACTCTTTAACTCTCTTTTCAAAGTCCTTTTCATCTTTCCCTTGCAGTACTTGTTCGCTATCGATCTCTCGCCCGTATTTAGCCTTGGATAGAATTTACCACCCGATTAGGGCTGCATTCCCAAACAACCCGACTCATCGACAGCGCCTTGTGGTGCGACAGGGTCTGGGCCCGACGGGGCTCTCACCCTCTCCGGCGCCCCCTTCCAGGGGACTTGGGCCTGGTTCGTCGCTAAGGATGCTTCTACAAACTACAATTCGACAGTCGCGGTCGTCGATTTTCATGCTGGGATCTTCCTGGTTCGCTCGCCGTTACTAGGGGAATCCTGGTAAGTTTCTTTTCCTCCGCTTATTGATATGCTTAAACTCAATGGGTACTCACACCTAACTTGGGGATGCAGTAGAGATGCAGCAATGCCCGCACTGCAGTGGGCCGTTGAGCCCAGAATAAAGTTCCTCGCTGGGGAGGGCAAAATTTTTTAGTGCGACACCCAAGCAGACATGCCCTTGGTCGAGGCCTCGGAAGCAACTTGCATTCAAAGACTTGATGATTCACGGGATTCTGCAATTCACACTAAGTATCGCATTTCGCTACATTCTTCATCGTGGTGAGAGCCGAGATATCTGTTGCTGAGAGTCATGATTTTGTTTTGCTTTTGTCTTTCAACGACCCAAGCGCGCTGGCTTGTGCTTCGTTCTTTGGATTTCTTAGGTGCGTGATGCACCCGTGTGTTGGGTGTTGACACATCCTGAACCCCAAGCACCCAATGGGTGTGACAAGGAACGTTGTGGTGTGTCCCTGCCGCATCACCTCGCAAAGGTGGGAGGTGACGCATGGGAGAGCTATGTCAGCAGACGGGGCCCTTGCCCTGCAAATCATGCGAGTGCACCCATCCTAAACATAGAACACTCCAAGCGACGAGTCAACACACCTGGGCAAGGCAACGGGGGGTTGCGGTAGGCAGTCTCGACTTGCCGCCATCAAAATGATGGATTCCGAGCACAGCGCCGCGCACGTGATCAGACCATGAAATCCTAATCCAGATTGCATCTGAGTCTCTTCTTCACCTCGCGGGGAATCCACGCTTTCGATCATGGGCATTCGATGTGACCCTCAACCTCGACAGTGCTGGACCCATAGCTTGGCCATCTAGCACATCGCTGCAGGGCCGAGTCTCCGCACGTCGCTGAGATTTCAAGGGCGGGGAGGAGGCCAGCTCCATCCCCTACACGATTCAAGGTCTCGAACTAACAATCATCCTATCGCAGGTTCACCTACGGTAACCTTGTTACGACTTCTCCTTCCTCTAAATGATAAGGTTCAGTGAACTTCTCGCGATGTCTCCGACAGGAACCGCCATCGTCGCCGTGATCTGAACACTTCACTGGATCATTCAATCGGTAGGAGCCACGGGCAGTGTGTACAAAGGGCAGGGACGTAGTCAACGCGAGCTGATGACTCGCGCTTACTAGGAATTCCTTGTTGAAGATCAATAATTGTAATGGTCTATCCCCATCACGATGCAATTTGAGAAGATTTCCCAAACCTTTCGGCCCAGGGAGAGAAACTCGTTGTTTGCATCAGTGTAGCGTGCATGTGGCCCAGAACATCTAAGGGCATCACAGACCTGTTATTGCCTCAAACTTCCATGGCCTAGGAGGCCATAGTCCCTCTAAGAAGCTAGTCGTGAAGGGGAACCTTTGCGTAGCTAGTTAGCAGGCTGAGGTCTCATTCGTTAATGGAATTAAACAGACAAATCGCTCCACCAACTAAGAACGGCCATGCACCACCACCCATTGAATCAAGAAAGAGCTCTCAATCTGTCAATCCTTACTATGTCTGGACCTGGTAAGTTTCCTCGTGTTGAGTCAAATTAAGCCCCAGGCTCCACTCATAGTGGTGCCCTTCCGTCAATTCCTTTAAGTTTTAGCCTTGCGACCATACTCCCCCCAGAACCCAAACACTCTGATTTCTCAGAAGGTGCTGGCGGAGTCCTTAGAGAAACATCCACCGATCCTTGGTCGGCATCATTTATGGTTGAGACTAGGATAGTATCTGATCATCTTCGAGCCCCCAACTTTCGTTCTTGATTAATGAAAACATCCTTGGAAAATGCTTTCGCAGTGGTTCGTCTTCCATAAATCCAAGAATTTCACCTCTGACAATGAAATACGAATGCCCCTGACAGTCCCTATTAATCATTACTCTGGGCCCGAAGGACAATGGAACAAGACCAGACTCCTATCGCGTTATTCCATGCTAATGTATTCAAAGCGTAGGCTTTCTTTGAGCACTCTAATTTTTTCAAAGTAATGGTGCTGAAATTGTGACCCAGCCAATTAAGGCCAGGAACACGCTGCCGGTAGAAGGGACGCGAGGGCCAGTGCACACCCAGAAGGCAGACCGACCGTGATGACCCAAGGTCCAACTACGAGCTTTTTAACTGCAACAACTTAAATACACGCTATTGGAGCTAGAATTACCGCGGCTGCTAGCACCAGACTTGCCCTCCAATGGATCCTCATTAAGGGATTTATATTGTACTCATTCCAATTACTAGACTCGATGAGCCCAGTATTGTTATTTATTGTCACTACCTCCCCATGTCAGGATTGGGTAATTTGCACGCCTGCTACCTTCCTTGGATGTGGTAGCCATTTCTCAGGCTCCCTCTCTGGAATTGAACCCTAATTCTCTGTCACCCATCACCACCATGGTAGGCCTCTATCCTACCATCAAAAGTTGATAGGGCAGAAATTTGAATGAAGCGTCGCCAACACAAAGGCCGTGCGATCCGTTGAGTTATCATGAATCACTAGAATAGCAGGCGAGCTCGCGCTGACCTTTTATCTAATAAATGCATCCCTTTCGAGAGTCAGGATTTGGTGCATGTATTAGCTCTAGAATTACTATAGTTATCCGAGTAGCAAAGTACCATCAAAGAAACTATAACTAATTTAATGAGCCATCTGCAGTTTCATAGTTCAAAATAGTTCATACTTAGACATGCATGGCTTAATCTTTAAGACAAGCATATGACTACTGGCAGGATCGACCAGGTAGCTTCTAAAAACAAGGGGACCCCCAAGACCTACTACAACCAAGGGATGCCCGCCGTGATGGGAAACCAAAATTTGCATTCACTCCATCATGCATCCAAACATAATCCGCCGCACAAGCAACAAGAATGACATTCACAACACATGCAGGACTCGTAATGCTCAAAGATTTCACACAAGAGAAAAGTGTCCCATCATCGACTGGAGAGGGCCAAACAGGGAGCCTCGGTTCACAGGCACCTAGGAAGAACATCCTGTACGGAACCCTTTACCCTCGAACTCGCTGTCGCCACTACTCGGAAAGAAGCCTCGAGTCTGTACAAGATGCATCGTGCATGTAGCCACTTCAATTGTAAGGCCACTCAGAGACATCCATTTCCTAGGCATATGCCTCCTACATGCCTATTGAGGTGCACCCACACAGATAAAATCCTTCTCGATCACAACAATTTTTTTCCCACGACGAAGAGCTGGTTGCTAAAGTGCCAACGGAGACCACCGTGCTGAAGGGTGAAGGGTCGTATGAGTCAAAAACATCACTAGTTATGCGATTGGCGGGGGCATCACTGTGCACACGACCACCTCAATTATAAGGCTGCTCAAGGGCATCGTGTATAACACCCCCTCTGCACATTTATAGGTGATGAGAGCCTGCCCACATACACGGACATGTCTAACCTCTTGAAAATTTCTCCTTTCCCAGCACAGCCTCACTATCCATTCCCCATGACACATGATCTGCCAGCGCAGGTATAGAAAAGTTCCTACAGGTAAACACTCACACTAGCATTGTTGGACAAGCTTGAATCTCATGCACATGCACATATCGAAGAACTGCATCGCGAGGGAACCCACCCTCGAGCACCCACATCTTGGCAAAAAGCATTCATGCGATTTCTTCCCCTAAACAGACACGTTGGGCCTGCACTTGTCGGAGCATTGCAAAGACGAGCACTCTGGTTTGCAGGAGCCTGAGAAGAACATCTCGTATGAAACTCGTTCCCCCAAAATGCTAGAATCACAAATGCTCGCATTGGAGTCATAATGCAAAGATGTACACCACGCACGTGACCGAGTAAGGACACTCAGAGACATCCATTTCCTAGGCATATGCCCCCTACACGCTTTTTGGTGCACCCTATACAAACGGCCATACTTCAACAAGCCCTCCCAGAATTTTGCATCTAAAGAGAGATGAAGCGCCTTGGGCTTTTTTTCCACACAATGCAAGCACTGAATGCTCTCTTTAGGGGGGAGCTGAAGAGTTATCTCCCACAGAACTCATGAGCCGCAGCCATTCGGATCGCACAGGGTAGGACAGGGCATGGAGAGTTTCCGCATCCAAACAAAAATTATTGGTAAAGCTCTACGCTTCTACTAGCCCAGACCACAAAGGCTATCACGATAGTGAAATGCACTTCTGTAGGATGAGACAGTGAAGAGGCAAGCATGCACTGAGAATGCACTAGCGAATAAATTATGTGGCAACCAAACCTTTCGCTGGCCCCCCTCTCAATCCCAAGGCTCTACCAATCAGCAAAAACTTAGGGTGGAGAGTGGACCCTTGATGAAATTAGGGACATTGAGCAATGCACCCGTGTAACCATCTCTTTCCTTCTTTCCGTCTGGGCAAGATAAAAATGCAATGATAGAACGTGCCATTGAGACAGAGCCCTTGGCTAAAAGATACAACTCCATGCACACTCAGCAACAAGCGCATCTTAGAATCGAACACCAAATGTGCAGTGTGTTGCAAGCCATGCAGACACCTACATATAGGGTATATCCAACAAAACAAAGTGACAAGTACTTCCCACCAGCTCCACCATTACGATTACCGAATGGGATATACTCACCGCCACAGATTAATGACCATCATAACCATCTCGAAATAGATACAAGCACATCAAGCTTCATCCGATCAACTAGATGAATTTCACCTTGAAGGGGCCCAATCCAAAAGTTTCGGAGGTCACCTCCTGGAACTCTCAAGAACAAGGCCCATCTTACATGCAAACTTTTCTATTGCACAAACATAGGTTGCAATTAAAGAGAAATTGGAAGGCCGTCACAATGGCCCGAGGCCAATGCTCTGACTAAGTCAATTTTCTCTTGCAATCACCATGCCACCGTTCACAGAGAGATCTCCCCATTCACTTGTGATGCGATGCACAATCCAAGTGCTAGACGCGAGCTCTCCCTAGAAAGGCCACTTTCCAAAGCATCCCCCGATGACACATTGGAATGACAACCGCTGTCGAACCATTCCCAATGTTGTGCCGGTCGAGTTGGCATAGAGGTGACCTTGGGGAGTTCCCGCGTAGAAATCGGTATGTGCTTTTGTACCCATCTCTCACAAAGACCAATGTTAGCTGTGAACAAATTTGGAATCCAAGGGCTCGCATCCATCGATATCGTCGGCACTGGATCTATATACAAAGGCCACGGAGAGGTTTCAAGAAGAGAAGTCCCCCTGCTCACTCGCACAAACATCCCAAATTCTAGACACAAGCTCCCACCCTTAGCATCGCTCTCCAGATCACCACAATGGCACATTGGAATGACAACCACTGTCGAACAACTCCCAAAATTGTGGCAATGGAGTGAGAGAGAAGAGCAGCTTTGGTGAGAGGCACATAGCAAACGGGCTGCTCCTTCATTCCCCTCAAATATATAGATCCGATGTCGCAAATTTTGTTTGGAATCCAAGGTGCATTCGTCCTTGCCCACACGAGCAATGGCTCTTCTGATTGAATGGCCACAGGGAGCTTTCAATAATAAAGGCTCCCTTGTCACTCGTGATGCGCAGTCCAACTACTAGACGATGGCTCGCCCTTCAGATCGCTGCCCAGGCAACCACCACAATGGCACCATTGGAATGACAACCACTGCCAAACCATTCCAAAAATTTTGTGCCAAAGAAGTTGTTGCGAAGAGAACAACTCTGGGGAGAGAGCACTTGCATAGAAAAATCGGGATGGCTTCACGGCCCTTCCAATAGAAACGATGCTGGTGCCAATATTCAAAATCCGAATAACGTGTCTTTCTCAAACACTAGCACCGATTCTATTGGGGAGGGTCACCGAGAGCTTTTTTTATCAAAGCTTCCCATTGTAGCCGCGATAGGCACACAAAAATTTTTGCTAGAGTGCCAAGCACCCACCTCATGGCTAGAGACAAGGGCTCGCCATTAGATCAACTTCAAAATCGCAGAACAGACGCACTGTAGAATGGCAACCGTTGTGAAATCTCTTCCATAATTATGTCGATCGAGTGATCGAAGAAGGGCTGGCAAGCACTGCCAAAACTTTCTCCAAAATTGCACCAACTGAGTGACAAGATAACATGATCTAAAGGAGAGTCTAGGAATAGCACCCTCGAGCGTGGGCTTCATGCCCCTCTAATTGATTCAACGTCGGCGTCCACCGTTTCAAAATCTGACATATCCATCCGCCCTGACAGCGGCGTTGAATCAATGAGGGGGGCATGGGAGAGGCTCGCAGCAACCACCTCTCCCATTGTAGCTGCAATAGGCACGCAAAATTTTTTGCTAGAGCGCCAAAAAACCCACCTCATGGCTATAGACAAGGGCTCACCATTAGATCAACTTCAAAATCGCAGAATAGACGCGGTGTAGAATGGCAACCGCTACCAAGTCTCTTCTGTAATTGCGTCGGTTGAGTGATCGAAGAAGGTGATCTAAGAGAGGGTCCAAGCATAGGAATGTTTTGGGGGATTCGCGCTGATCGCATAAATTTATGCAACACCCGAGCAACACCGGACGGAGGTGCTAGACGAGGGCTCCCATTTTAGATCAAGTTTTAAAATCACCAAGTAGACGCGATGAGGGCTGGCAATGGCTGCCAAACCTTTTTCTAAAATTGCACTAGCTGAGTGACAAGAAAACATGATCTAAAGGAGATTCCAGGTATAGCATGCACAAGGGTGGGCTTCATGCCCCTCTAATTGATTCAACATCGGCATCCACCATTTCAAAATCTGACATATCCATCCGCCCTGACAGCTACGTTGAATCAATGAGGGGGGCACAGGAGAGGCTCGTGGCAACCACCTCTCCCATTGTAGCCACGATAGGCATGCAAAAAATTTTGCTAGAGCGCCAAGCACCTACCTCATGGCTATAGACAAGGCCTCGCCATTAGATCAACTTCAAAATCACAGAATAGACGCGGTGTAGAATGGCAACTGCTGCTAAGTCTCTTCCCTAATTGCGTCGGTCGAGTGATCAAAGAAGGTGATCTAAGAGAGGGTCCAAGCATAGGAATTCATTGGGGGATTTGAGCCGAAGGCATAAATTTATGCAATACCTGAGCAACACGGGACAGAGGTGCTAGAAGAGGGCTCCTGTTTTAGATCGAGTTTTAAAATCACCAAGTAGACGCGGTGAGGGCTGGCAACCACTGCCAAACCTTTTTCTAAAATTGCGCCAGCTGAGTGACAAGAAAACATGATCTAAAGGAGAGTCCAAGAATAGTACGCTAGAGGGTGGGCTTCATGCCCCTCTAATTGATTCAACGTCGACGTCCACCGTTTTAGAATCTGACATATCCATCCGCCCTGACAGCGGCATTGAATCAATGAGGGGGGCATAGGAGAGGCTCGTGGCAACAACCTCTCCCATTGTGGCCGCGATAGGCACGCAAAAAATTTTGCTAGAGCACCAAGCACCCACCTCATGGCTATAGACAAGGGCTCGCCATTAGATCAACTTCAAAATCGCAGAACAGACGCGGTGTAGAATGGCAACCGTTGCCAAGTCTCTTCCGTAATTGTATTAGTCGATTGATCAAAGAAGGTGATCTAAGAAAGGGCCCAAGCGTAGGCATTCATTGGGGGATTCGTGCCGATGGCATAAATTTATGCAATAGCCGAGCAACTCCAGACGGAGGTGCTAGACGAGGGCTCCCATTTTAGATCGAGTTTTAAAATCACCAAGTGGACGTAGTGAGGGCTAGCAAGTGCTGCCAAACCTTTCTCCAAAATTGCACCAACTGAGTGACAAGAAAACATGATCTAAAGGAGAGTCCCAGAATAGCACCCTCGAGGGTGGGCTTCATGCCCCTCTAATTGATTCAATGTCGGCGTCTACCGTTTCAAAATCCGACATATCCATCTGCCCTGACAGCAGCGTTGAATCAATGAGGGGGGCACGAGAGAGGCTCGTGGCAACCACCTCTCCCATTGTAGCCATGATAGCATGCAAAATTTTTTGCTAGAGTGCCAAGCAACCACCTCATGGCTAGAGACAAGGGCTCGCCATTAGATCAACTTCAAAATTGCAGAACAGACGCGGTGTAGAATGGCAACCACTGCCAAGTGTCTTCCATAATTGCGTCAGTCGAGTGATCGAAGAAGGTGATCTAAGATCAGGTCCAAGAATAGGCATTCATTGGGGGATTCACACCGATGGCATAAATTTATGCAATACTTGAGCAACACCGGATGGAGGTGCTAGACGAGGACTCCCGTTTTAGATCGAGTTTTAAAATCACCAAGTAGACGCGGTGAGGGCTGGCAAGCGCTGTCAAACCTTTTTCCAAAATTGCATGGGCTGAGTGACAAGAAAACATGATCTAAAGGAGAGTCTAGGAATAGCGCCCTCGAGGGTGGTCTTCATGCCCCTCTAATTGATTCAACGTTGGCGTCCACCGTTTCAAAATCAGACATATCCATCTACCTTGACACCAGTGTTGAATCAATGAGAGGGGCATGGGAGAGGCTCGCGGAAACCACCTCTCCTATATAAGCTATTAGTGCAAGGCTCGTTCTACATTAGAAATTAGTGAACACACCGACAAATGCCTTAAAAATCCAAATCCTTGAAAATTTTGACCAAACAGCCATTCACGACCCAATTTTTTATGAGGTCGAAAGAGGAGCAAAAGATTATCATCGGTTAGGAGATGTGAGTTCATGGAGCCAAGGGACTGAAATGGTCATCGTGCTCTTCCAATCAACTGGATAAATTTCACCTTGAAGGGGCCCAATCCAAAAGTTCCAGAGGTAATCTCCTGGAACTCTCAAGAACAAGGCCCATCTTTACATGCAAACTCTGCTACTGCGCAAACATAGGTTGCAATTAAAGAGAAATTGCAAGGCCATCACAATGGCCCGAGGCCAATGGCTCTGACTAAGTCAATTTTCTCTTGCAATCACCATGCCACCATTCATAGAGAGATCTCCCCATTCACTTGTGACGCGACGCACAATCCAAGTGCTAGATGCGAGCTTGCCCTTGAAAGAAAGACCACTTTCCAAGACATCCCTCGATGACACATTGGAATGACAACCGCTGTCGAACCATTCCCAATGTTGTGCCAATCGAGTTGGCACAGAGGTAACCTTAGGGAGCTCCCGCATAGAAATCGAGATGTGCTTTTGTGCCCATCTCTCACAAAAACCAATGTTAGCTGTGAACAAATTTGGAATCCAAGGGCTCGCATCCATCGATATCGTCACCACTGGGTCTCTATACAAAGGCCATAGAGAGGTTCCGATAAGAGAAGCTCCCCTGCTGACTCGCACAAACATCCCAAATTATAGACACAAGCTCCTTCCCTTAGCATCGCTCTCCAAAAAACCACAATGACACATTGGAACGACAACTTCTATCGAACAACTCCCGAAATTGTGGCAATGGAGTGAGAAAGAAGAGCAACTTTGGGGAGCCACGCATAGCAAACGGGCTACTGCTACTTCATTTCGCTCTTATATAGATCTGACATCATTTATTTCCTTTGGAATCTGAGGCTGCATTCATCCTTGCTCACACAAGCAATGGCTCTTCTAATCGAATGGCCATGGGGAGCTTTCGATAACATAGGCTCCCTTGTCACTCATGATGCGCAGTCCAACTGCTAGACGACGGCTCGCCCTTCAGATCGTTGCCCAGGAAACCACCACAACGGCACCATTGGAATGACAACCGATGCTGAACCATTCTAAAAAATTTCTGCCAAAGAAGTTGTTGCGTAGAGAATGACTCTAGGGAGAGAGCCCTCGCATAGCAAAATCAGGATGGCCTCACGACCCTCCCAATAGAAACGATGCTGGTGCCAATATTCCAAATCTGAATAACGTGTCTTTCGTGAACACCAGTACTGATTCTATTGGGGAGGGTCACTGAGAGCTTTTGTTATAAAAGCTCCCATTGTACCCATGATAGGCACACAAAAAATTGCTAGAGCCCCAAGCACCCACCTCATGGCTAGACAAGGGCTCGCGATTAGATCAACTTTGAAATTGCTGAACAGACGTGCTATGGAATGGCAACTGCTGCCAAGCCTCTTTCGTAATTGCGTTGGTCGAGTGATCGAAGAAGGTGATCTAAGAGAGAGTCCAAGGCTAGGGATTCGTTGGGGGATTTGCGCTGATAGCAAAAATTTATGCAATACCCGAGCAACACCGAACGAAGGTGCTAGACGAGGGCTCTCATTTTAGATCAGGTTTTAAAATCACCAGGTAGACGCGGTGAGGGCTGGGAACCACTGCCAAACCTTTTTCCAAAATTGCACCAGCTGAGTGACAACAAAACAAGATCTAAAGGAGAGTCCAGGAATAGCACCTCGAGGGTGGGCCTCATGCCCCTCTAATTGATTCAACGTCGGTGTCAACCATTTCAAAATTTGACATATCCATCCACCATGACACCGGCGTTGAATCAATGAGGGGGGCACGGGAGAGGCTCGTGGCAACCACCTCTCCCATTGTTGTCGCGATAGGCACGCAAAAAATTGCTAGAGCCCCAAGCATCCACGTCATGGGTAGACAAGGGCTCGCCATTAGATCAACTTCAAAATCACGGAACAGACGCGCTGTAGAATGGCAAGCGCTGCCAAGTCTCTTCCATAATTGCGTCGGTTGAGTGATCGAAGAAGGTGATCTAAGAGAGGGTCCAAGGGTAGGGCATTCGTTGGGGGATTTGCGACGATAGAAAAAATTTATGCAATACCCGAGCAACACCGGACGGAGGTGCTAGACGAGGGCTCCCATTTTAGATCAAGTTTTAAATTCACCAAGTAGACGCGGTGAGGGTTGGCAACCGCTACCAAACCTTTTTCCAAAATTGCGCCAGCTGAGGGACAAGAAAACATGATCTAAAGGAGAGTCCAGGAATAGCACCCTCGAGGGTGGGCTTCATGCCCCTCTAATTGATTCAACGTTGGCGTCCACCATTTCAAAATCCGACATATCCATTCGCCCTGACAGCGGCGTTGAATCAATGAGGGGGGCACGGGAGAGGCTCGCGGCAACCACCTCTCCCATTGTAGCCGTGATAGGAACGCAAAATTTTTTTTGCTAGAGTGCCAAGAACCCACCTCATGGCTATAGACAATGGCTCACCATTAGATCAACTTCGAAATCGCAGAATAGACGTGGTGTAGAATGGCAACCGCTGCCAAGTCTCTTCTATAATTGTGTCGATTGAGTGATCGAAGAAGGTGATCTAAGAGAGGGTCAAAGCATAGGCATTCTTTGGGGAATTCGTGCCGATGGAAAAAATTTATGCAATACCCGAGCAACACCGGATGGAGGTGCTAGATGAGGGCTCCCATTTTAGATCAAGTCTTAAAATCACCAAGTAGATGCAGTGAGGGCTGGCAACCGCTACCAAACCTTTTTTCGAAATTGCGCCAGCTAAGTGACAAGAAAACATGATCTAAAGGAGAGTCCAGGAATAGCACCCTTGAGGGTGGGCTTCATGCACCTCTAATTGATTTAACGTCGACGTCCACCATTTCAAAATCTGACATATCCATCCGCCCTGACAGCGGCATTGAATCAATGAGGGGGGTACAGGAGAGGCTCACGACAACCACCTCTCCCATTGTAGCCACGATAGGCATGCAAAAATTTTTTCTAGAGAGCCAAGCACCCACCTCATGGCTAGAGACAAGGGCTCGCCATTAGATCAACTTTGAAATTGCAGAACAGATGTGGTGTAGAATGGCAACTGCTGCTAAGTCTCTTCTGTAATTGCGTCGATCGAGTGATTGAAGAAGGTGATCTAAGAGAGGGTCCAAGCATAGGCATTCGTTGGGGGATTCATGCCGATGGCATATATTTATGTAATACCCAAGCAACACCAGACAGAGGTGCTAGACGAGGGCTCCCATTTTAGATCAAGTTTTAAAATCATGAAGTAGACGCGGTGAGGGCTGGCAACCACTGCCAAACCTTTTTTCAAAATTGTGCCAGCTAAGTGACAATAAAACATGATCTAAAGGAGTCTCAAGGGTGGGCTTCATGCCCCTCCAATTGATTCAACGTCGGCATCCACCATTTCAAAATCTGACATTTCCATCTGCCTTGACACTGGCATTGAATCAATGAGAGGGGCATGGGAGAGGCTCGCGGAAACAACCTCTCCTATATAAGCTATTAGTGTGAGGCTCACTCTGCATTAGAAATTAGCGAACACACTGACATCTGCCTTAAAAATCCAACTCATTGAAAATTTTGACCTAACAGCCATCCACGACCCAATTTTTTATGAGGTCGTCTAAGGAGCCAAAGATTGTCATAAGTTAGGAGATGTGAATTCATGGAGCCAAGGGACTGAAATGGTCATTGAGCTCATCTAATCAACTGGATGAATTTCACCTTGAAGGGGCCCAATCCAAAAGTTCTAGAGGTCATCTCCTAGAACTCTCAAGAACAAGGCCCATCTTACTTGCAAACTCTGCTACTGCGCAAACATAGGTTGCAATTAAAGAGAAATTGCAAGGCCATCATAGTGGCCCGAGGCCAATGCTCCGACTAAGTCAATTTTCTCTTGCAATCACCATGCCACCATTCACAGAGAGATCTCCCCATTAACTTGTGATGCGATGCACAATCCAAGTGCTAGACGCGAGCTCACCCTTGAAAGGCCACTTTCCAAGACATCCCCTGATGACACATTGGAATGACAACCATTGTTGAACCATTCCCAATGTTGTGCCGATCGAGTTGGCATAGAGGAGACATTAGGGAGCTCTCGCGTAGCAATCGAGATGTGCTTTCGTACCCATCTCTCACAAAAACCAATGTTAGCTGTGAATAAATTTAGAATCCAAGGCTCGTATCCATCGATAACGTCGGCACTGGGTCTATATATTCAAAGGCCACAGAGAGGTTCTGATAAGAGAAGCTCCCTTGCTCACTCGCACAAACATCCCAAATGCTAGACATAAGCTCCCACCCTTAGCATCGCTCTCCAGATCGCCGCAATGACACATTAGAATGACAACCACTATCGAACAACCTCCAAATTTGTGCCGATGGAGTGAGAAAGATGAGCAACTTTTGGGAGCTGCGCATAGCAAACAGGCTATTGCTTCATTCCGCTCTTATATATAGATTTGATGTCATTGATTTCGTTTGGAATCCAAGGCTACATTTGTCCTTGCTCACACAAGCAATGGCTCTTCTCATCGAATGGTCACGGGGAGCTTCCGATTACAAAGGCTCCCTTGTCACCCGTGATGCGCAGCCCAACTGCTAGATGATGACTCGCCCTTCAGATCACTGCCTAGGCAACCACCACAATGGCACCATTGGAACGACAACCACTGCCAAACCATTCCGAAACTTTTTTTGCCAAAGAAGTTGTTGCAAAGAGAATGACTCTGGGGAGAGAGCCCTCGCATAGAAAAATCGAGATGGCTTCATGGCCCTCCCAATAGAAATGATGCTGGTGCCAATATTCCAAATCTGAATAACGTGTCTTTCTCAAACACCAGCACCGATTCTAATGGGTCGATATCGTCGGCACTGGGTCTATATTCAAAGGCCATAGAGAGGTTTCGATAAGAGAAGCTCCACTGCTCGCTTGCGTAAACATCCCCAAATGCTAGATGCAAGCTCCCACGCTTAGCATCGCTCTCCAGATCACCGCAATGACACATTGGAATGACAACCATTGTCAAACAACTCCTGAATTTGTGCCAATGGAGTGACAAACAAGAGCCAGATCGGGTCAACAAAAACGGCTAAGCCAGATCGGGTCGGCCAGCATGGCTCGGCCAGCATTTTTTGCTGAGAGCTTTCGATATTAAAGCTCCCATGTAGCCGCTATAAGTACACCATGAAAAATTTCTAGAGCGCCGAGAACCCATAGAAAATTGCCATTATACCAAGCAACGCCGGAGTGCTAGACAAGGGCTCACGTTTAGATCAAGTTTTTAAATCACCAAAAAGACACGCCATGGATCGACAACCGCTGCCTCACCTTTTCCAAAATTGAGTCATCGGAAAACATGATCTAAAGGAGAGCCGAGGAAAAGCACTGAGATTGCTTCATGCCCCTTTCATTGATTCAACATCAGCATACATCATTTGAAAACCCAACAATCCGATTCGCCTAGACACGAATGTTGAATCAATGAAAGGGGCATGGGAGAGGCTCGCGGCAACAACCTCTCCTATGTAAGCTATTAGTGCGAGGCTCACTCTGCATTAGAAATCTACGATAGCATTGACAACTCCCTTAAAAATCCAATTCAATGAAAAATGTGACCAAATAGCCATCCACGACACCGTTTTTGGAGCTCGCCCAGAATGGCTCGGCCAGCATGGCTCGCCCAGAATGGCTCGGCTAGCATGGCTCGCCTAGATCAGGTTGGCCAGTATGGTGACTTGGTGACTTGGTGAGAGTTCTTGGAACTGTCAAGAACAAAGGCCAATCTTACATGTAAACTCTGCTACTGTGCAAACATAGGTTGCAATTATAGAGAAATTGCAAGGCCATCACAATGGCCCGAGGCCAATGCTCTGACTACTAAGTCAATTTTGTCTTGCAATCGCCATGCTGCCGTTCATAGAGAGATCTCTCGATTCACTTGTGACGACACACAATCCAAGTGCTAGATGCAAGCTCGCCCTTGAAAGGCCGCGTTCCAAGACATCTCGATGACACATTGGAATGACAACCGCTGTAAAACCATTGCCAATGTTGTGCCAATCGAGTTGGCATAGAGGTGATCTTAGGGAGCTCCTGTGTAGCAATCGGGAAGTGTTTTCATACCCTTCTCTCACAAAAACCAATGTTAGCTGAACAAATTTAGAATCCAAGGCTCGTATCCATCGATATCGTCGGTACTGGGTCTATATTCAAAGGCCACGGAGAGGTTCTGATAAGAGAAGCTCCACTGCTCGCTTGCACAAACATCCCCAAATGCTAGACGCAAGCTCCTGCCCTTAGCATCGCTCTCCAGATCACCGCAATGACACATTGGAATGACAACCACTGTCAAACAACTCTCGAATTTGTGTCGATGGAGTGAGAAAGAAGAGCCAGATCGGGTCGATGAAAATGGCTAAGCCAGATCGGGTCCGCCAGCATGGCTCGCCCAGATCGGGTCGGCCAGCATGGCTCGGCCACCATTTTTTGCTGAGAGCTTTCGATATTAAAGCTCCCATGTAGCTGCGATAAGTACACCATGACAAATTGCTAGAGCACCGAACACCCATAGAAAATTGCCATTATACCAAGCAACGCTAGAGTGCTAGACAAGGGTTCACATTTAGATCAAGTTTTTAAATCACCAAAAAGACACGCCATGGATCGGCAACCGCTGCCTCACCTTTTCCAAAATTGAGTCATCGGAAAACATGATCTAAAGGAGAGCCAAGGAAAAGCATCGAGATCGCTTCATGCTCCTTTCATTGATTCAACATCAGGATAAACCGTTTGAAAACCCAACAATCTGATCTGCCTAGACACCAATGTTGAATCAATGAAAGGGGCATGGGAGAGGCTCGCAGCAACAACCTCTCCTATATAAGCTATTAGTGTGAGGCTCGCTCTGCATTAGAAATTTGCGTTAGCACAAACAACTACTTTAAAAATCCAATATAATGAAAAATGTGACCAAACAACCATCCACGACACCATTTTTGGAGCTCAGCTAGATCGGGTCGGCCAGCATGGCTCGCCTAGATCAGCTCGGCCAGAAGGGCTCGGCCAGATCGGGTCGGCCAGCATGGCTCGCCTAGATCGGCTCGGCCAGGCTGGCTCGCCCACCATTTTTCAAGCACACTACCTCCCCTATATAAGCTATTAGTGCAAGCCTTACTCTACATCAAAAATGTACATTCAGTGCACAAGTACCTTAAAACACAATTCAATGAAAAATGTGACCAAACAGCCATCCACGACACCGTTTTTGGAGCTCGGCCAGATCGGGTCGGCTAGCATGGCTCGCCCAAATCGGCTCAGCCAGCATGGCTCACCCAAATCGGCTCGGCTAGCATGGCTTGGCCAGAACGGCTCGGCCAGATCGGGTCGGCCAGCATGGCTCGCCCAGATTGGCTTGGCCAGGCTGGCTTGCCCACCATTTTTCAAGCACACTACATCCCCTATATAACCTATTAGTGCAGGCCTTACTCTACATCAGAAATGTACGTTCAGTGCACAAGTACCTTAAAACCCAATTCAATTAAAAATGTGACCAAATAGCCATCCATGACACCATTTTTGGAGTTCGGCCAGATCGAGTCGGCCAGCATGGCTCGCCCAGATCGGCTCGACCAGCATGGCTCCCCAAGATCAGCTCAGCCAGCATGGCTCGGCCAGAACGGCTCAACTAGATCGGGTCGGCCAGCATGGCTCGCCCAGATCGGCTCGGCCAGGCTGGCTCACCCACCATTTTTCAAGCACACTACCTCCCTTATATAAGCTATTAGTGCAAGCCTTACTCTACATCAGAAATGTACATTTAGTGCACAAGTACCTTAAAACCCAATTCAATGAAAAATGTGACCGAATAGCCATCCACGACCCCATTTTTCATGAGGTTGTCAACGGAGACAAAGATTGGCATTGGTTAGGCGATTTGATTGCATCAGTTAGGGGGGTAAATTGATCAATTTTTGGAGACTGACTAGAATGGCTCGACGACCATTTTATATTGGAAGCTACCCGATTTGAGAATTATGACTCAAGTAGAATGGCTTAGGTACCCATTTTACAAACTTAAAGATTCGACTTGGTGGGCCGACCTGGCAGGGTGACTTGATGAACAAACTTAAAGAGTCAACTTGGTGAGAGTACTTGGTGGGCCGACCTAGCAAGGTGACTTGATGAACTAACTTAAAGAGTTGACTTGGTGAGAGTACTCGATGGGCTGCCCTGGTCACGTGACTTGATGAACGAACTTAAAGAGTCGACTTGGTGGGCCGACTTGGCCGGGTGACTTGATGAACGAACTTAAAGAGTCCACTCGGTGGGTCGAACTAGCGGGATGACCTGGTGAGAATACTTGGTTCGCTGACTTGGCAGGGTGACTCGATGAACGAACTTAGAGAGTCTACTTTGCGAGAGTGCTTGGTGGGTCGAACTGGCAGGGTGACTTGATGAACGAACTTAAAGAGTTAACTTGGTGAGAGAACTTTGTGGGCTGAGCTAGCAGGGTGAATTGACTAACGAACCTAAAGAGTCGACTTTGTGAGAGTACTTGGTGGGCCAACCTGGCGGGGTGACTTGATGACCAAAATTAAAGGGTTGACTTGGTGAGAGTACTTGGTGGGCCAACCTGGCAGAGCGACTTGATGAACGAACTTAGAGAGTCGACTTTGTGAGAGTACTTGGTGGGGTGACTTGATGAACAAACCTAAAGAGTTGACCTGGTGAGAGTACTTGGTGGGCTGACCTGGTGGGGTGACTTGATGAACAAACTTAAAGAGTCGACTTGGTGAGAGTACTTGGTGGGGTGACCTGGCGGGGTGACTTGATGAACGAACTTAAAGAGTTGACCTTGTGGGCTAACTTGGCAGAGTGACTTCATGAATGAACTTAAAGAGTCCACTTGGTGGGCCGACCTGGCGGGGTGAATTGATGAACAAACTTAAAGAGTCGACTTGGTGAGAGTAATTTGTGGGCTGACCTGGCGGGGTGACTTGATGAATGAACTTAAAGAGTTGACTTCATGGGGTGACTTGATGAACGCACTTGAAGGGTCAACTTGGTGGGGTGACTCTATGGACGGACCTAAAGAGTTGACTTGGTGAGAGTACTTGGTGGGGCGACTTGATGAACATACTTAAAGAGTCAACTTGGTGAGAGTACTTGGTGGGGTGACTTGATGAGTGCACTTGAAGAATCGACTTGGTTAGAGTACTTGGTGGGGTGACTTGATGAATGGACTCAAAGATTTGATCTGCTGAAAGTACTTGGTGGCTCGACTTGATGAGCAGACTTAAAGAGTCCACTTGGTGAGAGTACTTGGCGGGGTGAACTGATGAACGGACTTAAAGAATCGACTTGGTGGGAGTACTTGGTTGGCTGAACTGGTGGGGTGACTTGATGAACGGACATAAAGAGTTGACTTGGTGGGAGTACTTGGTTGGAAAAACTAGTACTTGTTCTAGTGACTTGATGAACGGACTTAAAGAGTCGACTTGGTGGGGTCACTTGATGAAAGGACTTAAAGAGTTGACTTGGTGAGAGTACTTGGTGGGTTGACTTGATGAAAGAACTTAAAGGGTTGACTTGGCGAGGTGACTTGGTGAACGGACCTAAAGAGTTGACTCGATGAGAGCACTTGGTGGGGTGACCTGATGAACAGACTCAAAGAGTCAACTTGGTGAGTGTACTTGGTGGCTCGACTTGATGAGCAGACTCAAAGAGTCCACTTGGTGAGAGTACTTGGCGGGGTGAACTGATGAACAGACTTAAAGAGTCAACTTGGTTGGAGTACCTGGTGGGGTGACTTGATGAAGGGACATAAAGAGTCGACTTGGTGAGAGTACTTGTTTTGGTGACTTGATGAACAGACTTAAACAGTTGACCTGGTGGGGTGACTTGATGAAAGGACTTAAAGAGTCGACTTGGTGAGAGTACTTGGTGGGGTGACTTGATGAACGCACTTGAACAATCGACTTGGTCATAGTACTTGGTGCGGTGACTTGATGAACGGACTCAAAGAGTCGACTTGGTGAGAGTACTTGGTAGCTCAACTTGATGAGTAGACTTAAAGAGTCAACTTGGAGAGAGTACTTGGTGGGGTGAACTGATGAATGAACTTAAAGAGTCGAATTGCTGGGAGTACTTGGTGGGCCGACCTAGTGGGGTGACTTGATGAATGGACTTAAAGAGTCAACTTGGTTAGAGTACTTGTTTTGGTGACTTGATGAATGGACTTGAAGAGTCGACATGGTGGGGTGACTTGATGAAAGGACTTAAAGAGTCGACTTGGTGAGAGTACTTGGTGGGGCAACTTGATGAACGGACTTAAAGGGTTGACTTGGTGGGGTGACTTGATCAATGCACTTGAAGGGTTGAGTTGGTGGGGTGACTTGATGAACAGACCTAAACAGTTGACCGGGTGAGAGTACTTGGTGGGGTGACTTGATGAACAGAGTTAAAGAGTCGACTTGGTGAGAGTACTTGGTTGGGTGACTTGATGAAAGCACTTGAAGAATCGACATGGATAGAGTACTTGATGGGGTGACTTGATGAATGAACTTAAAGAGTCAACTTGGTGGGCCAACCTGGCAGGGTGACTTGATGAACGAACTTAGAGAGTCAACTTAGTGAGAGTACTTGGTGACTTGGTGGGCCAACCTGGCCGGGTGACTTGACGAACAAACTTAAAGAGTCCACTTGGTGGGCCGACCTGGCGGGGTGACCTGATGAATGACCCTAAAGAGTCGACTTGGTGAGAGTACTTGGTGGGAAGACATAGCGGGGTGATTTGATGAATGAACTTAAAGAGTCGACTTGGTGAGAGTACTTGGTGGGGTGACTTGATTAACGAACCTAAAGAGTCGACTTGGTGGGCTAACCTGGCAGGGTGACTTGATGAACGAACTTAAAGAGTCGACTTGGTGGGCCGACTTGGCAGAGTGACTTGATGAACACACTTAAAGAGTCAACTTGGTGAGAGTACTTGGTGGGCCGACCTGGCAAGGTGACTTGATGAACTAACTTAAAGAGTCGACTTGGTGAGAGTACTCGATGGGCTGACCTGGTCACATGACTTGATGAATGAACTTAAAGAGTCGACTTGGTGGGCCGACTTGGCTGGGTGACTTGATAAACAAACTTAAAGAGTCAACTTGGTGGGCTGACCTTGCGAGGTGAATTGGTGAGAGTACTTGGTGGGCTGACCTGGCAAGGTGACTCGATGAACGAACTTAGAGAGTCGACTTTGCGAGAGTACTTGGTGGGTTGAACTGGCAGGGTGACTTGATGAACGAACTTAAAGAGTCGACTTGGTGAGAGAACTTGGTGGGCTAAGCTGGTGGGGTGAATTGATGAATGAACCTAAAGAGTCAACTTTGTGAGAGTACTTGGTGGGCCGACCTGGCTGGGTGACTTGATGACCAAACTTAAAGGGTCGACTTGGTGAGAGTACTTGGTGGGCCAACCTGGCTGAGCGACTTGATGAACGAACTTAGAGAGTCGACATTGTGAGAGTACTTGGTGGGGTGACTTGATGAACAAACATAAAGAGTCAACCCGGTGAGAGTACTTGGTGGGCTGACCTGGTGAGAGTACTTGGTGGGCGGACCTAGCGGGGTGACTTGATGAGCAAACTTGAAGAGTCGACTTGAAGAGAGTACTTGGTGGGCTGACCTGGCGGAGTGACTTGATGAATGAACTTAAAGAGTCGACCTTGTGGGCCGAATTGGCAGAGTGACTTCATGAACGAACTTAAAGAGTCCACTTGGTGGGCCAACCTGGCGGGGTGACTTGATGAACGAACTTAGACAGTCGACTTGGTGAGAGTAATTTGTGGGCTAACCTGGTGGGGTGAAATCATGAATTAACTTGGTGAGAGTACTTGGCGGGGTGAACTGATGAACGAACTTAAAGAATCGACTTGGTGGGAGTACTTGGTTGGCCGAACTGGTGGGGTGACTTGATGAATGGACATAAAGAGTCAACTTCATGAGAGTACTTTTACTTGTTCTGGTGACTTGATGAACGGACTTAAAGAGTCAACTTGGTGGGGTGAGTTGAATAAAGGACTTAAAGAGTCAATTTGGTGAGATTACTTGGTGGGGTGACTTGATGAGCGCACTTGAAGAATCAACTTGGTTAGAGTACTTGGTGGGGTGACTTGATGAACGGACTCAAAGATTTGACTTGCTAAGAGTACTTGGTGGCTCAACTTGATGAGCAGACTTAAAGAGTCCATTTGGTGAGAGTACGTGGTGGGGTGAACTGATGAACAGACTTAAAGAATCGACTTGGTGGGAGTACTTGGTTGGCCGAATTGGTGGGGTGACTTGATGAAAGAACTTAAAGGGTCGACCTGGCGGGGTGACTTGGTGAACGGACCTAAAGAGTTGACTCAGTGAGAGCACTTGGTGGGATGACTTGATGAACGGACTCAAAGAGTCGACTTGGTGAGTGTACTTGGTGGCTCGACTTGATGAGCAAACTCAAAGAGTCCACTCGGTGAGAGTACTTGGCAGGGTGAACTGATGAACGGACTTAAAGAGTCAACTTGGTGGGAGTACCTGGTGGGGTGACTTGATGAAGGGACATAAAGAGTCGACTTGGTGAGAGTACTTGTTCTGGTGACTTGATGAATGGACTTAAACAGTCGACCTGGTGGGGTGACTTGATGAAAGGACTTAAAGAGTCGACTTGATGAGAGTACTTGGTGGGGTGACTTGATGAACGAACCTAAAGAGTCAACTTGGTGGGCCGACCTGGCAGGGTGACTTGATGAACGAACTTAAAGAGTCGACTTGGTGGGCCGACCTGGCAGGGTGACTTGATGAACAAACTAAAAGAGTCAACTTGGTGAGAGTACTTGGTGGGCCAACCTGGCAAGGTGACTTGATGAACTAACTTAAAGAGTCAACTTGATGAGAGTACTCGGTGGGCTGACCTGGTCAGATGACTTGATGAACGAACTTAAAGAGTCGACTTGGTGGGCGAACTTGGCCGGGTGACTTGATGAATGAACTTAAAGAGTCGACTTGGTGGGCTGACCTGGCAGGGTGACTTGGTGAGGGTACTTGGTAGGCTGACCTGGCAAGGTGACTCGATGAACAAACTTAGAGATTCGACTTTGCGAGAGTACTTGGTGGGTAGAACTGGCGGGGTGACTTGATAAATGAACTTAAAGAGTTGACTTGGTGAGAGAAATTGGTGGGCTGAGCTGGTGGGGTGAATTAATGAATGAACCTAAAGAGTCAACTTTGTGAGAGTACTTGGTGGGCCGACCTGGCTGGGTGACTTCATGACCGAACTTAAAGGGTCGACTTGGTGATAGTACTTTGTGGGCTAACCTGGCTGAGCGACTTGATGAAAGAACTTAGAGAGTCGACATTATGAGAGTACTTGGTGGGCCGACCTGGCTGGGTGACTTGATGAACAAACTTAAAGTGTCGACTTGGTGAGAGTACTCGGTGGGCTGACCTAGTCACGTGACTTGACGAACGAACTTAATGAGTCAACTTGGTGAGCCAACTTGGCCGGGTGACTTGATGAATGAACTTAAAGAGTCAACTTGGTGGGTCTAATTAGCGAGGTGACTTGGTGAGAGTACTGGGTGGGCTGACCCGGTAGGGTGACTTGACGAACGAACTTAGAGAGTCGACTTTATGAGAGTACTTGGTGGGTCGAACTGGCGGGGTGACTTGATGAACCAAATTAAAGAGTTGACTTGGTGAGAGAACTTGGTGGGCTGAGCTGGCGGGGTGAATTGATGAATGAACCTAAAGAGTCGACTTTGTGAGAGTACTTGGTGGGCCGACCTGGAGGGGTGACTTGATGACCAAACTTAAAGGGTCGACTTGGTGAGAGTACTTGGCAGGTCGACCTGGCAGAGCGACACAATGAACAAACATAAAGAGTCGACTTGGTGAGAGTACTTCATGGGGTGACTTGACGAACAAACCTAAAGAGTCGACTTGGTGAGAGTACTCGGCGGGCCGACCTGGCGGGGTGACTTCGTGAGCAAACCTAAAGAGTCGACTTGGTGAGAGTACTTAGTGGGTTGACCTAGCGGGGTGACTTGATGAACAAACTTAAATTTTTGACTTGGTGGGCCGACTTGGTAGAGTGACTTCATGAACGAACTTAAAGAGTCCACTTGGTGGGCCGACCTGGCGGGGTGACTTGATGAACAAACTTAAAGAGTCGACTTGGTGGGGTGACTTGATGAACGCACTTGAAGGGTCAACTTTGTGGCATGACTCTATGAATGGACCTAAAGATTTGACTTGGTGAGAGCACTTGGTTGGGTGACTTGATGAACAGACTCAAAGAGTCGACTTGGTGAGAGTACTTGGTGGCTCGACTTGATGAGAGCACTTGAAGAATCGACTTGGTCAGAGTACTTGGTGGGGTGACTTGATGAACGGACTCAAAGAGTCGACTTGCTGAGAGTACTTGGTGGCTTGACTTGATGAGCAGACTTAAAGAGTCCACTTGGTGAGAGTACTTGGTGGGGTGAACTGATGAACAGACTTAAAGAATCGACTTGGTGGGAGTACTTGTTTGGGGGAACTGGAGGGGTGACTTGATGAACAGACATAAAGAGTCAACTTGGTGAGAGTACTTGTACTAGTTTAGGTGACTTGATGAACGGACTTAAAGAGTCGACTTGGTGGGGTGACTTGATGAAAGGACTTAAAGAGTCGACTTGGTGGGGTGACTTGATGAAAGGACTTAAAGAGTCGACTTGGTGAGAGTACTTGGTGGGGCAACTTGATGAATGGACTTAAAGGGTCGACTTGGCTACAGTACTTGTTCTGGTGACTTGATGAATGGACTTGAAGAGTCGACTTGGTGGGGTGACCTAATGAAAGGACTTAAAGAGTCGACTTGGTGAGAGTACTTGGTGGGGCGACTTGATGAACGAACTTAAAGGGTCGACTTGGCGGGGTGACTTGATGAATGGACCTAAAGAGTTGACTTGGTGAGGGTACTTGGCGGGGTGAACTGATGAACAAACTTAAAGAGTTGACTCGGTGGGCCGACCTGGTGGGGTGACTTGATGAGCGGACTTATAGAGTCAACTTGGTGAGAGTACTTATTCTGGTGACTTGAAGAATGGACTTAAAGAGTCGGCTTGGCGGGGTGACTTGATGAAAGGACTTAAAGACTTGACTTGGTGGGGTGACTTGATGAACGAACTTAAAGGGTCGACTTTGCGGAGTGACTTGATGAACGGACCTAAAGAGTTGACTTGGTGAGAGTACTCGGTGGGGTGACCTGATGAACAGACTTAGAGAGTCGACTTGGTGGGCCGACCTGGTTGGGTGACTTCGTGAACGGACTTAAAGAGTCAACTTGGTGGGAGTACTTGGTGGGGTGACTTGACGAACAAACTTCAAGGGTCAACTTGGTGAGGTGACTTGATGAACGATCCTAAAGAGTTGACTTGGTGAGAGTACTTGGTGTGGTGACTTGATGAACAGACTTAAAGAGTCGAATTGGTGAGAGTACTTGGTGGGGTGACTTGATGAATGCACTTGAAGAGTCGACTTGGTGGGGTGACTTTATGAACAGACCTAAAGAGTTGACCTAGTGAGAGTACTTGGTGGGGTGACTTGATGAACATAGTTAAAGAGTCGACTTGGTGAGAGTACTTCGTCGGGTGACTTGATGAACGCACTTGAAGAATCAACTAGGTTAGAGTACTTGGTGGGGTGACTTGACGAACGGACTTAAAGATTCGACTTGGTGGGCCGACCTGGCGGGGTGACTTGATGAATGAACTTAGAGAGTCGACTTGGTGAAAGTATTTGGTGACTTGGTGGGCCGACCTAGCCGGGTGACTTGATGAACAAACTTAAAGAGTCGACTTGGTGAGAGTACTTGGTGGGCTGACCTAGTCCCATGACTTGATGAAAGAACTTAAAGAGTCGACTTGGTGGGTCAAACTAGCGGGGTGACTTGGTGAATGTACTTGGTGGGCTAACCTGGCAGGGTGACTTGATGAACGAACTTAGAGAGTCAACTTTCTGGGAGTACATGGTGGGTCGAACTGGCGGGGTGACTTGATGAACGAACTTAAAGAGTCGACCTGGTGAGAGAACTTGGTGGGCCGAGCTAGCGGGGTGAATTGATGAACGAACCTAAAGAGTCGACTTTGTGAGAGTACTTGGTGGGCTGACCTAGCGGGGTGACTTGATGACCAAACTTAACGGGTTGACTTGGTGAGAGTACTTGGTGGGCCAACTTGGCGGAGCAACTTGATGAATGAACTTAAAGAGTTGACTTGGTGAGAGTACTTGGTGGGGTGACCTAATGAACAAACCTAAAGAGTCAACCTGGTGAGAGTACTTGGTGGGCCGACCTGGCGGGGTGACTTGGTGAGCAAACTTAAAGAGTCGACTTGGTGAGAGTAGTTGGTGGGCTGACCTGGCGGGGTGACTTGATGAACGAACTTAAAGAGTCAACTTGGTTTGCCGACTTGGCAGAGTGACTTCATGAACGAACTTAAAGAGTCCACTTGGTGGGCCAACCTGGCGGGGTGACTTGATGACCGAACTTAAAGAGTCGACTTGGTGAGAGTAATTTGTGAGCTGACCTAGCAGGGTGACTTGATGAATGAACTTAAAGAGTCAACTTGGTGGGGTGACTTGATGAACACACTTGAAGGGTCAACTTGGTGGGGTGACTCTATGAACGGACCTAAAGAGTTGACTCGGTGAGAGTACTTGGTGGGGTGACTTGATGAAAGGACTTAAAGAGTCGACTTGGTGAGAGTACTTGGTGGGGCGACTTGATGAACGCACTTGAAGAATCGACTTGGTTAGAGTACTTGGTGGGGTGACTTGATGAACGGACTCAAAGAGTCTACCTGGTGAGAGTACTTGGTGGCTTTACTTGATGAGCAAACTTAAAAAGTCAACTTGGTGAGAGTACTTGGCAGGGTGAACTGATGAATAGACTTAAAGAGTCAACTTGGTGAGCTGACCTGGTGGGGTGACTATATGGACGGACTTAAAGAGTTGACTTGGTTAGAGTACTTGTTCTAGTGACTTGATGAATGAACTTGAAGAGTCGACTTGGTGGGGTGACTTGATGAAAGGACTTAAAGAGTCGACTTGGTGAGAGTACTTGGTGGGGCGACTTGATGAATGAACTTAAAGGGTCGACTTGGCGGGGTAACTCGATGAACGGACCTAAAGAGTTGACTTGGTGAGAGTACTTGGCAAGGTGAACTGATGAACGGACTTAAAGAGTCGACTTGGTGGGAGTACTTGGTGGGTTGACCTGGTGGGGTGACTTGATGAACAGACTTATAGAGTCGTTTTGGTGAGAGTAGTTGTTCTGGTCACTTGATGAACGGACTTAAAGAGTCGGGTTGGTGGGGTGACTTGATGAAAGAGTTGACTTGGCGAGAGTACTCGGTGGGGTGACCTGATGAATAGACTTAGAGAGTTGACTTGGTGAGAGTACTTGGTGGGCCGACCTGGTTGGGTGACTTCGTGAACTGACTTAAAGAGTCGACTTGGTGGGGTGACTTGCTGAACAGACTTCAAGGGTCGACTTCGCAAGGTGACTTGATGAACAGTCCTAAGGAGTTGACTTTGTGAGAGTACTTGGTGTGGTGACTTGATGAACAGACTTAAAGAGTCAAACTGGTGAGAGTACTTGGTGGGGTGACTTGATGAACATAGTCAAAGTGTCAACTTGGTGAGAGTACTTGGTCGGGTGACTTGATGAACGCACTTGAAGAATCGACTTGGTTAGAGTACTTGGTGGGGTGACTTGATGAACGAACTTAAAGATTCGACTTGGTGGGCCGACCTGGCAGGGTGACTTGATTAACGAACTTAGAGAGTCGACTTGGTGAGAGTAATTGGTGGCTTGGTGGGCCGACCTAGCCGGGTGACTTGATGAACAAACTTAAAGAGTCGACTTGGTGAGAGTACTCGGTGGGCTGACCTGGTCACGTGACTTGATGAACGAACATAAAGAGTCGACTTGGTGGGTCGAACTAGCGGGGTGACTTGGTGAGAGTATTTGGTGGGCTAACCTGGCAGGGTGACTTGATGAATGAACTTAGAGAGTCGACTTTGTGAGAGTACTTGGTGGGTCGAACTGGCGGGGTGAATTGATGAACGAACCTAAAGAGTCGACTTTGTGAGAGTACTTGGTGGGTTGACCTGGCGGGGTGACTTGACGACCGAACTTAAAGGGTCGACTTGGTGAGAGTACTTGGTGGGCCGACTTGGCGGAGCGACTTGATGAATGAACTTAAAGAGTCAACTTGGTGAGAGTACTTGGTGGGGTGACTTGATAAACAAACCTAAAGAGTCGACCTGGTGAGAGTACTTGGTGGGCCGACCTTGCGACGTGACTTGGTGAGCAAACTTAAAGAGTCGACTTGGTGAGAGTAGTTGGTGGGCTGACCTGGCGGGGTGACTTGATAAACAAACTTAAAGAGTCGACTTGGTGGACCGACTTGGCAGAGTGACTTCATGAACGAACTAAAAGAGTCCACTTGGTGGGCCAACCTGGAGGGGTGACTTGATGAACGAACTGAAAGAGTCGACTTGGTGAGAGTAATTTGTGGGCTGACCTGGCGAGGTGACTTGATGAATGAACTTAAAGAGTCGACTTGGTGGGGTGACTTGATGAATGCACTTGAAGGCTTGACTTGGTGGGGTGACTCTATGAACGGACCTAAAGAGTTGACTTGGTGAGAGTACTTGGTGGGGTGACTTGATGAAAGGACTTAAAGAGTCAACTTGGTGAGAGTACTTGGTGGGGCGACTTGATGAATGCACTTGAAGAATCGACTTGGTTAGAGTACTTGGTGGGGTGACTTGATGAATGGACTCAAAGATTCTACTTGGTGAGAGTACTTGGTGGCTCGACTTGATGAGCAGACTTAAAGAGTCAACTTGGTGAGAGTACTTGGCGGGTTGAACTGATGAACAGACTTAAAGAGTCGACTTGGTGGGCCGACCTGGTGGGGTGACTTTATGGATGGACTTAAAGAGTCAATTTGGTTAGAGTACTTGTTATAGTGACTTGATGAACAGACTTGAAGAGTTGACTTGGTGGGGTGACTTGATGAAAGGACTTAAAGAGTCGACCTGGTGAGAGTACTTGGTGGGGCGATTTGATGAACGGACTTAAAGGGTCGACTTGGCAGGGTGACTTGATGAACGGACCTAAAGAGTTGAGTTGGTGAGAGTACTTGGCGAGGTAAACTGATGAACAAACTTAAAGAGTTGACTTGGTGGGAGTACTTGGTGGGTCGACCTGGTGGGGTGAATTGATGAACGAACTTATAGAGTCGGCTTAGTGAGAGTAGTTGTTCTGGTGACTTGATGAACAGACTTAAAGAGTCAGGTTGGTGGGGTGACCTGATGAAAGGACTTAAGGAGTCAACTTGGTGGGGTGACTTGATGAAAGAACTTACAGGGTCGACTTTGCTAGGTGACTTGATGAACGGACCTAAAGAGTTGACTTGGCGAGAGTACTCGATGGGGTGACCTGATGAACAGACTTAGAGAGTCAACTTGGTGAGAGTACTTGGTGGGCCAACCTGGTTGGGTGACTTTGTGAACTGACTTAAAGAGTCAACTTGGTGGGGTGACTTGATGAACGAACTTCAAGGGTCAACTTGGCAAGGTGACTTGATGAACGGTCCTAAAGAGTTGACTTGGTGAGAGTACTTGGTGTAGTGACTTGATGAACAGACTTAAAGAGTCGAATTGGTGAGAGGACTTGGTGGGGTGATTTGATGAACATAGTTAAAGTGATGACTTGGTGAGAGTACTTGGTTGGGTGACTTGATGAACGCACTTGAAGAATCAACTTGGTTAGAGTACTTGGTGGGTTGACTTGATGAACGAACTTAAAGATTCCACTTGGTGGGCCGACCTAGCAGAGTGACTTGATGAACGAACTTAGAGATTCGACTTGGTGAGAGTACTTGGTGGCTTGATGGGCTGACCTGGCTAAGTGACTTTATGAACAAACTTAAAGAGTCAAATTGGTGAGAGTACTCGGTGGGCTGACCTAGTCACGTGACTTGATGAACGAACTTAAAGAGTCGACTTGGTGGGTCGAACTAGCGGGGTGACTTGGTGAGAGTACTTGGTGGGCTAACCTAGCAGGGAGACTTGATGAACGAACTTAGAGAGTCGACTTTGTGAGAGTACTTGGTGGGTCGAACTGGCGGGGTGACTTGATGAACAAACTTAAAGAGTCAAACTGGTGAGAGAACTTGGTGGACCGATCTGGCGGGGTGAATTGATGAACGAACCTAAAGAGTCGACTTTGTGAGAGTACTTGGTGGGCCGACCTGGCGGGGTGACTTGATGACCGAACTTAAAGGGTCAACTTGGTGAGAGTACTTGGTGGGCTGACCTAGAGGAGCGACTTGATGAACGAAGTTAAAGAGTCAACTTGGTGAGAGTACTTGGCAGGGTGAACTGATGAACAGACTTAAAGAGTTGACTTGGTGGGCCGACCTGGTGGGGTGACTTTATAGACAGACTTGAAGAGTCGACTTGGTTAGAGTACTTGTTCTAGTGACTTGATGAACAGACCTGAAGAGTCAACTTGGTGGGGTGACTTGATGAAAGGACTTAAAGAGTCAACTTGGTGAGAGTACTTGGTGGGGCGACTTGATGAATGGACTTAAAGGGTCGACTTGGCGGGGTGACTTGATGAACAGACCTAAAGAGTTGACTTGGTGAGAGTACTTGGCGAGGTGAACTGATGAACGGACTTAAAGAGTCAACTTGGTGGGAGTACTTGGTGGGTCGACCTGGTGGGGTGACTTGATGAATGGACTTATAGAGTCGACTTGGTGAGATTAGTTGTTTTGGTGACTTGATGAACGAACTTAAAGAGTCGGGTTGGTGAGAGTACTTGGTGGGCCGACCTGGTTGGGTGACTTTGTGAACTGACTTAAAGAGTCGACTTGGTGGGGTGACTTGATGAATGGACTTCAAGGGTCGACTTGGCAAGGTGACTTGATGAACCGTCCTAAAGAGTTGACTTGGTGAGAGTACTTGGTGTGGTGACTTGATGAACAGACTTAAAGAGTCGAATTGGTGAGAGTACTTGGTGGGGTGACTTGATGAATATAGTTAAAGAGTCGACATGGTGAGAGTACTTGGTCAGGTGACTTCATGAACGCACTTGAAGAATCGACTTGGTTAGAGTACTTGGTGGGGTGACTTGATGAACGAACTTAAAGATTCGACTTGGTGGGCCGACCTGGCGGGGTGACTTGATGAACGAACTTAGAGATTTGACTTGGTGAGAGTACTTGGTGGCTTGGTGCGCCGACCTGGCCGGGTGACTTGATGAAAAAACTTAAAGAGTCGACTTGGTGAGAGTACTCAGTGGGCTGACCTGGTCACGTGACTTGGTGGACTAACTTAAAGAGTCGACTTAGTGGGTCGAACTAGCGGGGTGACTTGGTGAGAGTACTTGGTGGGCTAACCTAGCAGGGTGACTTGATGAACAAACTTAGAGAGTCAACTTTGTGAGAGTACTTGGTGGGTTGAACTGGCAGGGTGACTTGATGAATGAACTTAAAGAGTCGACCTGGTGAGAGAACTTGTTAGGCCGAGCTGGTGGGGTGAATTGATGAATGAACCTAAAGAGTCAACTTTGTGAGAGTACTTGCTGGGCCAACCTGGCGGGGTGACTTGATGACCGAACTTAAAGGGTCAACTTGGTGAGAGTACTTGGTGGGCTAACCTGGCAGAGCGACTTGATGAATGAACTTAAAGAGTCAACTTGGTGAGAGTACTTGGTGGGGTGACCTGATCAACAAACCTAAAGAGTCGACCTGGTGAGAGTACTTGGTTGGCCGACCTAGCGGGTTGACTTGGTGAGCAAACTTAAAGAGTTGAATTGGTGAGAGTAGTTGGTGGGCTGACCTAGTGGGGAGACTTGATGAACAAACTTAGAGAGTCGACTTTGTGAGAGTACTTGGTGGGTCGAACTGGCGGGGTGACTTAATGAACGAACTTAAAGAGTCGACCTGGTGAGAGAACTTGGTGGGCCGAGCTGGCGGAGTGAATTGATGAACAAACCTAAAGAGTCAACTTTGTGAGAGTACTTGGTGGGCCAACCTGGTGGGGTGACTTGATGAGCAAACTTAAAGAGTCAACTTGGTGAGAGTACTTGGTTGGGTGACCTGGCGGGGTGACTTGATGAACGAACTTAAAGAGTCAACATTGTGGGCCGACTTGGCAGAGTGACTTCATGAATGAACTTAAAGAGTCCACTTGGTGGGCCAACCTGGCAGGGTGATTTGATGAATGAACTTAAAGAGTCGACTTGGTGAGAGTAATTTGTGGGCTGACCTGGTGGGGTGACTTGATGAATGAACTTAAAGAGTCGACTTGGTGGGGTGACTTGATGAACACACTTGAAGGGTCGACTTGGTGGGGTGACTCTATGAACGGACCTAAAGAGTTGACTTGGTGAGAGTACTTGGTGGGGTGACTTGATGAAAGGACTTAGAGAGTCTACTTGGTGAGAGTACTTGGTGGGGCGACTTGATGAACACACTTGAAGAATTGACTTGGTTAGAGTACTTGGTGGGGCGACTTGATGAACAAACTCAAAGAGTCAACTTGGTGAGAGTACTTGGTGGCTCGACTTGATGAGCAGACTTAAAGAGTCAACTTGGTGAGAGTGGGCCTAACGGGGTGAGGTTGTGAGTGGGCCTAATGGGGCGAGTTGGTGGGGCGAGTTGGTGAATAGAATTAGAGAGCCAACGTGGTGAGGCGACTTGGTGAGTTGGTTTGTTGAGATGACATGGTGAGCTGACTTGGTGAGTCGACCTGGCGAGCGAACTTAAAGAGTCGACTTGGCAAAGTACTCGAGTCGACTTGGTGAGGCATCCTAGCGAGCAGGCTCAAAGAGTCAACATGGTGAGGCAACTCAGTGAGTCAACATGGTGAGGAGACTCATGGTGAGGAGCTATCCTTGAGGCGACTTGGTGGGCCTACTTGATTAGTCGACTTGGTGAGCCGACCTGACGTGTTGACACGGTGAGTGGGCTTAAAGAGGCGACGACTTGGTGGGGTAACTCGGCAAGCCAACTTATTGAGGCAAGATAGTGAGTCAACTTGGTGAGCTGACTTGGTGAGCACACTTAAAGAGTCAACTTCGTGAGGTGACTCGGCGATTTAGCTTGCTGATGCGACTTGGGTGGGCTGACCTGGCAAGCGAACTTAAAGAGGCAACTTGGGCGGGCTAACCTGGTGAGCAAACTTACAGAGTTGACTTGGCAATGTACTTGAACAACTGACTTGGTGAGCTGACATGGTGAGTGGGCTTAGAGAAGCAACTCGGTTGGGCAACTTGGTGAGCACACTTGCTGGGGCAAGATGGTAAAACGACTAGGTGATTCGACTTGGTGAGCTGACTTAGGGAACTGACTTGGTGAGCGAACTTAAGGGGTTGACTTGGTGAGGCAACTTGAATAGTTAACTCGGTGAGCTGACTTGGGGAGCCGACATGGTGAGCGGTCTTAAAGAAGAGGTGACCTGGTGGGGCAACCTGGTGAGGCAAGATGGTAAGTCATCTTGGTGAGCCAGCTTGACGAGCTGTGAGCGGACTTAAAGAGTCAATTCTTGATTTGGCAAAGACCACATGGTCAGATGACTTGGTGAGCTGACCTAGCTAGCAAAATTGGAAAGAAAACTTATAGAATCAACTTTCTGTCCCCAGCCAGGATCGCACGCCTGGGTCGACCCAACTTGGGTCACCCGACTCCGTCGCCCAAGCCTCGGGCGACCCGACTGGGTTGCTAGAGTGGGTCGACTAGGGGAAAAAAATAAAATCATGGGAGGCCCTGTACAGCAAAAAGTGCTAAATTTTGGGCATTACAAAAAAAAGAAAAACAAGTTACCCGCTTTTGGATCACGCACAAGTTTCAGTTCACGTATTGCCGACCCGACTCGAGGCGTTACGCCTAGCTAGCCAGATTCAAGGTAGTGTAGCCGAAATGATCCGATTTGAGAATTTTCTTTATAAAAAGAGATCATGACATGATTCAAGCAAAAATTCGACGGTGGCGTGAGTCATGCAAAAACATTGGAGGCCATTAAGGCTTGAGGCGCTTCGAGTCGAGGTTGCCGAGGCGGGTCGGGTTGAAAACTTTGGGCGTTAACCAAAAAGAAAAATTTAATCACTTTTGGATCACGTACATGGCTCGGGGCACTTAGAATCAAGTCGAGCATGGTGACATGAGTCGTGCAAAAAATTTGGAGATGACTCGAGTCGGGGCATCCGACTCTATCCAAGTTCAAAACTTTGGGACTTGACAAAAAAAAGAAAAAAGAAAAAGTTACCCGATTTTGGATCACGTAAGTGACTCGGGCCACTCAGAATCAAGGCGAGTGCGGTTACATGAGTTGAGCAAAAAAAGAAAATGGAGGTGGTTAAGGCTCGAGGCAAT
>CM053784.1:568212868-568242868 GCA_028749045.1 Cupressus sempervirens | reverse complement strand
TTGACCGGAGAGGGCCAAACAAGGAGCCTTAGTTCACAGGCACCTGGGAAGAACATCCCATACAGAACCCTTTACCCTCGAACTCATTGTTGCCACTACTCGGAAAGAAGCCTCGAGTCTGTACGAGATGCACCGCGCACGTAGCCACCTCAATTGTAAGGCCACTCAGAGACATCCATTTCCCAATCATATGCATCCTACATGCCTATTGAGGTGCACCCACACAGAAAAAATCCTTCTCGATCACAACAAACATTTTCCCATGATGAAGAGCTGGTTGCCAAAGTGCCAACGGAGACTGCCGTGCTGAAGGGTGAAGGGTCGTGTGAGTCGAAAACATGGCTTGTTATGCGATTGGCGGGGGCATCACTGTGCACGCGACCAGCTCAATTATAAGGCCGCTCCAGGGCATCATGTATAAAACCCCCTCCACACATTTATAGGTGATGAGAGCCCGCCTGCATACACGGACATGCCTAACCTCTGGAAAATTTGTCCTTTCCCAGCACAGCCTCGCTAACCATTTCCCGTGACACGTGATATGCCAGTGCAGGTACAGAAAAGTTCCTAGGGATGAACACTCACACTAGCATTGTCGGACAAGCTTCAATCTCATGCACATGCACATACCAAAGAACTGCACCACGAGGGAACCCACCCGCGAGCACCCACATCTCGGCAAAAAGCATTCATGTGATTTCTTCCCCTAGATAGACACGTTGGGCCTGCACTTGTCAGAGCATTGCAAAGATGAGCGCTCTGGTTCGCAGGAGCCTGAGAAGAACATCTCGTACGAAACCTATTCCCCCAAAATTCTCGAATCACAAATTCTCATAGTGGATTCATAATGCAAAGATGTACACTGCGCACACGATCGAGTAAGGACACTCAGAGACATTCATTTCCCAGGCATATGCCCCCTACACGCTTTTTGGTGCACCTCATACAAATGGCCATACTTCAACAAGCCCTCCCAGAATTTTGGATCTGAAGAGAGATGAAATGCCTTGGGCTTTTTGTCCACACAATGCAAACACCGAATGCTCTCTTTAGTGGGAAGCTGAAGAAGAGTTATCTCCCGCAGAACACATGAGCCGCAGCCGTTTGGATCACACAGGGCATGGTAGGGCATTGAGAGTTTCCGCATCCAAACAAAAATTATCGGTAATACTCTATGCTTCTACTGGCCCGAACCACAAAGGCTGTCACGTAAGTGCCATGCACTTCAGTAGGATGAGACAGTGGCTCTACCCCAAGGCTCTACCAATCCCAAGGCTCTACCAATCAAAAAAAACTTAGGGTGGAGAGTGGACCCTTGATGAAATTAGGGACATCGAGAAATTCACCCGTGCAACCATCTCTTTCCTTCTTGCCATCCAGGTAGGATAAAAATGCAATGATAGAACGTGCCAATGAGACGGAGCTCTTGGCTAAAAGATACAACTCCATGCACACTCAGCAACAAGTGCATCTTAGAATCGAACACCAAATGTGCAGTGTGTTGCAAGCCATGTAGACACCTACATATAGGGTATATCCAACAAAACAAAGCAACAAGTACTTCCCACCAGCTCTGCCATTGCAATTACCGAATGGGATATACTCACTGCCATAGATTAATGACCATCATTACCATCTCAGAATAGATACAAGCACATCGAGCTTCATCCAATCAACTGGATGAATTTCACCTTGAAAGGGCCCAATCCAAAAGTTTTGGAGGTCACCTCCTGGAACTCTCAAGAACAAGGCCCATCTTACATGCAAACTCTGCTACTGTGCAAACATAGGTTGCAATTAAAGAGAATTTGCAAGGCCGTCACAATGGCCCGAGGTCAATGCTCCGACTAAGTCAATTTTCTCTTACAATCACCATGCCACCGTTCACAGAGAGATCTCCCCATTCACTTGTGATGCGATGCACAATCCAAGTGCTAGACACGAGCTCGCCCTTGAAAGGCCACTTTCCAAGGCATCCCCCAATGACACATTGGAATGACAACCGCTGTCGAACCATTCCCAATGTTGTGCCAGTCGAGTTGGCATAGAGGCAAATTTAGGGAGCTCCCGCATAGCAATCAGGATGTGCTTTCATACCCATCTCTCACAAAGACCAATGTTAGTTGTGAACAAATTTGGAATCCAAGGGCTCGCATCCATCGATATCGTTGGCATTGGGTCTATATACAAAGGCCACAGAGAGGTTCCGAGAAGAGAAGCCCCCCTACTCACTAGCACAAACATCCCAAATTCTAGACACAAGCTCCCGCCCTTAGCATCGCTCTCCAGATCACCGCAATGACACATTGGAATGACAACCATTGTCGAACAACTCCTGAAATTGTGGCAATGGAGTGAAAGAGAAGAGCAACTTTGGGGAGAGGCACATAGCAAATGGGCTGCTCCTTCATTCTGCTCTTATATACAGATCCGATGTCGCTGATTTCATTTGGAATCCAGGGTGCATTTGTCCTTTCCCGCACGAGCAATGGCTCTTCTGATCGAATGGCCACGGGGAGCTTTCGATAACAAAGGCTCCCTTGTCACTCGTGATGCGCAACCCAACTGCTAGACGATGGCTCGCCCTTTAGATTGCTGCCCAGGCAACCACCACAACGGCACCATTGGAACGACAACCGCTACCGAACCATTTCGAAAATTTTGTCCCAAAGAAGTTTTTGCGAAGAGAACAACTTTGGGGAGAGAGCACTTGCATAGCAAAATCGAGATGGCTTCATGGCCCTTGCAATAGAAATGATGCTGGTGCCAACATTCGAAATCCGAATAACGTGTCTTTCTCGAACACCAGCACCGATTCTATTGGGGAGGGTCACCGAGAGCTTTTGTTATTAAAGCCTCCCATTGTAGCCACGATAGGTAGGCAAAAAATTTTGCTAGAGCACCAAGCACCCACCTCATGGCTAGAGACAAGGGCTCGCCATTAGATCAACTTTGAAATCGCAGAACATACGCGCTATAGAATGGAAACCGCTGCCAAGTCCCTTCCGTAATTGCGTCGGTCGAGTGATTGAAGAAGGTGATATAAGAGAGGGTCCAAGCATAGGCATTCATTGGGGGATTTGCGCCGATGGCATAAATTTATGCAATAGCCAAGCAACACCGGACGGAGGTGTTAGACGAGGGATCCCATTTTAGATCGAGTTTTAAAATCACCAAGAAGATCCAGTGAGGGCTGGCAACTGCTGCCAAACCCTTTTTCGAAATTGAGCCAACTGAGTGACAAGAAAACATGATCTAAAGGAGAGTACAGGAATAGCACCCTCGAGGGTGGGCTTCATGCCCCTCTAATTGATTCAACGTCGGCATCCACCGTTTCAAAATTTGACATATCCATCTGCCCTAACAGCGGTGTTGAATCAATGAGGGGGGCATGGGAGAGGCTCGCGAAAACCACCTCTCCCATTGTAGCCATGATAGGCATTCAAAAAAAATTTCTAGAGCACCAAAGCACCCACCTCATGGCTATAGACAAGGGCTCACCATTATATCAACTTTGAAATCGCAGAAAAGACGCGGTGTAGAATGGCAACCACTGCCAAGTCTCTTTCGTAATTGCGTCGGTCGAGTGATCGAAGAAGGTGATCTAAGAGAGGGTCCAAGCATAGGCATTCGTTGGGGGATTCCCACCGATCACATAAATTTATGCAACCCCCAAGAAACACCGGACGGAGGTGCTAGATGAGGGCTCCCATTTTAGATCAAGTTTTAAAATCACCAAGTAGACACGGTGAGGGCTGGGAACCGCTGCCAAACCTTTTTCTTAAATTGCTCCAGCTGAGTGACAAGAAAACATGACCTAAAGGAGAGTCCAGGTATAGCACCCACGAGGGTGGGCTTCATGCCCCTCTAATTGATTCAATATTGGCATCCACCATTTCAAAATCTAACATATCCATCCGCCCTGACAGGGGCGTTGCATCAATGAGGGGGGCACGAGAGAGGCTCGCAACAACCACCTCTCCCATTGTAGCCGTGATAGGTACGCAAAAATTTTTCTAGAGCGCCAAGCACCCACCTCATGGCTATAGACAAGGGCTCGCCATTAGATCAACTTCAAAATCGCAGAATAGACGCGGTGTAGAATGGCAACCGCTGCCAAGTCTCTTCCGTAATTGCGTCGGTCGAGTGATCGAAGAAGGTGATCTAAGAGAGGGTCCAAGCGTAGGCATTCGTTGGGTGATTCGCGCCGATGGCATAAATTTATGCAATACCCGAGCACCACCGGACGGAGGTGCTAGCCGAGGGCTCCCATTTTAGATCGAGTTTTAAAATCACCAAGAAGATGTGGTGAGGGCTGGCAACCGCTGCCAAACCCTTTTCCAAAATTGAGCCAACTGAGTGGCAAGAAAACATGATCTAAAGGAGAGTCCAGGAATAGCACCCTCGAGGGTGGGCTTCATGCCCCTCTAATTGATTCAACGTCGGCATCCACCATTTCAAAATCTGACATATCCATCCGCCCTGACAGCGGCGTTGAATCAATGTGGGGGGCACGGGAGAGGCTCGCGAAAACTACCTCTCCCATTGTAGCTGCGATAGGCATGCAAAAAATTTTGCTAGAGCACCAAAGCACCCACCTCATGGCTATACATAATGGCTCGCCATTAGATTAACTTTGAAATCGCAGAACAAACTCGGTGTAGAATGGCAACCAGTACCAAGTCTCTTTCGTAATTGCGTCGATCGAGTGATTGAAGAAGGTGATCTAAGAGAGGGTCCAAGCGTAGGAATTCATTTGGGGATTCACGCCGATCGCATTAATTTATGCAACACCCAAGCAACACTGGATGGAGGTGCTAGACGAGGGCTCCTGTTTTAGATCAAGTTTTAAAATCACCAAGTAGACGCAGTGAGGGATGGCAACCGCAGCCAAACCTTTTTCTGAAATTGCGCCAGCAGAGTGACAAGAAAACATGATCTAAAGGAGAGTCCAGGTATAGCACCCACGAGGGTGGGCTTCATGCCCCTCTAATTGATTCAATGTTGGCATCCACCATTTCAAAATCCGACATATCAATCCGCCCTGACAGGGGTGTTGAATCAATGAGGGGGGCACGGGAGAGGCTCACGGCAACCACCTCTCCCATTGTAGCCATGATAGGCACGCAAAAAATTTTGCTAGAGCACCAAGCACCCACCTCATGGCTATAGACAAGGGCTTGCCATTAGATCAACTTCAAAATCGCAGAATAGACGCGGTGTAGAATGGCAACTGCTGCCAAGTCTCTTCCGTAATTGCGTTGGTTGAGTGATCGAAGAAGGTGATCTAAGAGAGGGTCCAAGCGTAGGCATTCATTGGGGCATTTGTGCCAATGGCATAAATTTATGCAATACCCAAGCAACACCGGATGGAGCTGCTAGACGAGGGCTCCCATTTTAGATCGAGTTTAAAAATCACAAAGTAGACGTGGTGAGGGCTGGCGATCGCTGCCAAACCTTTTTTGGAAATTGCGCCAGTTGAGTGACAAGAAAACATGATCTAAAGGAGAGTCCAAGAATAGCACCCTCGAGGGTGGGCTTCATGCCCCTCTAATTGATTCAACATCGGTGTCCACCATTTTAGAATCTGACATATCCATTCACCCTGACAGCGGCATTGAATCAATGAGGGGGGCACGGGAGAGGCTCGCAGCAACCACCTCTCCCATTGTAGCCATGATAGGCATGCAAAATTTTTTGCTAGAGCACCAAGAACCCATGTCATGGCTATAGACAAGGGCTCGCTAATAGATCAACTTCGAAATTGTAGAACAGACGCGGTGTAGAATGGCAACCACTGCCAAGTCTCTTCCGTAATTGCGTCGGTCGAGTGATCGAAGAAGGTGATCTAAGAGAGGGTCCAAGCGTAGGCATTCGTAGGGGGATTTGTGCCAATGGAATAAATTTATGCAACACCCGAGCAACACCAGACGGAGGTGCTAGATGAGGGCTCCCATTTTAGATCGAGTTTTAAAATCACCAAGTAGATGCGGTGAGGGCTGGCAAGCGCTGCCAAACCTTTCTCTGAAATTGCGCTAGCTGAGTGACAAGAAAACATGATCTAAAGGAGAGTCCAGGAATAGCACCCTTGAGAGTGGGCTTCATGCCCCTCTAATTGATTCAACGTTGGCATTCACCATTTAAAAATCTAACATATCCATCCACCCTGACAGCGGCGTTGAATCAATGAGGGGGGCATGGGAGAGGCTCACGGAAACCACCTCTCCCATTGTAGCCATGATAGGCACACAAAAATTTTTTCTAGAGCGCCAAGCACCCACCTCATGGCTAGAGACAAGGGCTCACCATTAGATCAACTTCAAAATCGTAGAACAGATGTGGTGTAGAATGGCAACCGCTGCCAAGTCTCTTCCGTAATTGCGTCGGTTGAGTGATCGAAGAAGGTGATCTAAGAGAGGGTCCAAGTGTAGGCATTCATAGGGGGATTCGTGCTGATGGCATAAATTTATGCAATACTCGAGCAACACCAGACAGAGGTGCTAGACGAGGGCTGCCATTTTAGATCAAGTTTTAAAATCACCAACTAGATGCGGTGAGGGCTGGCAAGTGCTGCCAAACCTTTTTCAAAAATTGCGCCAGCTGAGTGACAAGAAAACATGATCTAAAGGAGAATCCAGGAATAGTACCCTCAAGGGTGGGCTTTATGCCCCTCTAATTGATTCAACATCTACGTCCACCATTTCAAAATCTAACATATCCATCCGCCCTAACAACGACGTTGAATCAATGAGGGGGGCATGGGAGAGGCTTGCGGCAACCACCTCTCCCATTGTAGCCATGATAGGCACGCAAAATTTTTTTCTAGAGCGCCAAGCACCTACCTTATGGCTATAGACAAGGGCTCACCATTAGATCAAATTCAAAATCGCAAAACAGATGCACTGTAGAATGGCAACCACTGCCAAGTCTCTTCCGTAATTGCGTCGGTCGAGTGATCGAAGAAGGTGATCTAAGAGAGGGTCCAAGCATAGGCATTCATTGGGGGATTTGCGCTGATGGCATAAATTTATGCAACATCCGAGAAACACCAGATGGAGGTGGTAGACGAGGGCTCCCATTTTAGATCGAGTTTTAAAATCACCAAGTAGACGTGGTGAGGGTTGGCAAGCGCTACCAAACCTTTCTCCGAAATTGCGCCAGCTGAGTGACAAGAAAACATGATCTAAATGAGAGTCTAGGAATAGCACCCTCGAGGGTGGGCTTCATGCCCCTCTAATTGATTCAACGTCAGCATCCACCGTTTCAAAATCTGACATATCCATCCGCCCTTACAGCTGCATTGAATCAATGAGGGGGGCACGGGAGAGGCTCACGTCAACCACCTCTCCCATTGCAGCCGTGATAGGCACGCAAAATTTTTTTCTAGAGTGCCAAGCACCCACCTCATGGTAGAGACAAGGGCTCGCCATTAGATCAACTTCGAAATTGCAGAACAGACGTGGTGCAGAATGGAAATCGCTGCCAAGTCTCTTCTGTAATTGCATCTTTCGAGTGATTGAAGAAGGTGATCTAAGAGATGGTCCAAGCATAGGAATTTGTTGGGGGATTTGCGCCGATGGCATAAATTTATGCAATACTCAAGCAACACCATACGGAGGTGCTAGACAAGGGCTCCCGTTTTAGATCGAGTTTTAAAATCACCAAGTAGACGCGGTGAGGGCTAGCAAGTGCTGCCAAACCTTTTTCCAAAATTGTGCCAGCTGAGTGACAAGAAAACATGATCTAAAGGAGAGTCCAAGAATAGCACCCTCAAGGGTGGGCTTCATGCCCCTCTAATTGATTCAACGTCAACGTCCACCATTTCAAAATCTGAAATATCCATCCACCCTGACAGCGGCATTGAATCAATGAGGGGGGCAACGGGAGAGGCTAGTGGCAACCACCTCTCCCATTGTAGCCACGATAGGCACGCAAAAATTTTTGCTAGAGTGCCAAAGCACCCACCTCATGGCTAGAGACAAGGGCTCGCTATTAGATCAACTTCAAAATCGCAGAACAGACGCGGTGTAGAATGGCAACCGCTACCAAGTCTCTTCCGCAATTGCATCGGTCGAGTGATTGAAGAAGGTGATCTAAGAGAGGGTCCAAGCATAGGCATTCTTTGGGGGATTAGCGCCAATGGCATAAATTTATGCAAATACCCAAGCAACACCGAACGGAGGTGCTAGACGAGGGCTCCTATTTTAGATCAAGTTTTAAAATCACCAAGTAGATGCGGTGAGGGCTGGCAACCACTGCGAAACCTTTTTCCAAAATTGCGCCAGCTGAGTGACAAGAAAACATGATCTAAAGGAGATTCCAGGTATAGCACCCATGAAGGTGGGCTTCATGCCCCTCTAATTGATTCAACATCGGCGTCCACCATTTCAAAATCTGACATATCCAGCCACCCTGACAGTAGTGTTGAATCAATGAGGGGGGCACAGGAGAGGCTCATGACAACCACCTCTCCCATTGTAGTAGTGATAGGCACGCAAAAAATTTTTCTAGAGCGCCAAGCACCCACCTCATGGCTAGAGACAAGGGCTCGCCATTAGATCAACTTCAAAATCGCAGAACAGACACGATGTAGAATGGCAACTGCTGCTAAGTCTCTTCCATAATTGCATCGGTCTAGTGATCGAAGAAGGTGATCTAAGAGAGGGTCCAAGCATTAGGCATTCGTTGGGGGATTTGTGCTGATGGCATAAATTTATGCAATACCCAAGCAACATCGGATGGAGGTGCTAGACGAGGGCTCCCGTTTTAGGTCGAGTTTTAAAATCACCAAGTAGACGCAGTGAGGGCTGGCAACCGTTGCCAAACCTTTTGCCAAAATTGCGCCATCTGAGTGACAAGAAAACATGATCTAAAGGAGAGTCCAAGAATAGCACCCTCGAGGGTGGGCTTCATGCCCCTCTAATTGATTCAACGTCGGCATCCACCATTTCAAAATTTGACATATCCATCCGCCCTGATAGCGGTGTTGAATCAATGAGGGGGGCATGGGAGAGGCTCATGGCAACCACCTCTCCGATTGTAGCCATGATAGGCACACAAAAAATTTTGCTAGAGCACCAATTACCCACCTCATGGCTATGGACAACGGCTCGCCATTAGGATCAACTTCGAAATCTTAGAACAGACACGGTGTAGAATGGCGACCGCTGCCAAGTCTCCTCTGTAATTGCGTCGGTCGAGTGATTGAAGAAGGTGATCCAAGAGAGGGTCCAATTGTAGGCCTTCATTGGGGGATTTGCACCGATGGAAAAAATTTATGCAATACCCGAGCAACACCAGATGGAGGTGCTAGATGAGGGCTTCCATTTTAGATCAAGTTTTAAAATCACCAAGTAGATGCGGTGCGGGCTAGCAACCGCTGCCAAATCTTTTTCCAAAATTGCGCCAGCTGAGTGACAAGAAAACATGATCTAAAGGAGAGTCCAAGAATGGAACCCTCGAGGGTGGGCTTCATGCCCCTCTAATTGATTCAATGTCGGTGTCTGCCGTTTCAAAATCTGACATATCCATCCACCCTGACAGCGGCATTGAATCAATGAGGGGGGCACATGAGAGGCTCATGGCAACCACCTCTCCCATTGTAGCCGCGATAGGCACGCAAAAAATTTTGTTAGAGTGCCAAGCACCCACCTCATGGCTAGAGAAAAGGGCTCGCCATTAGATCAACTTCAAAATCGCAGAATAGACGCGGTGTAGAATGGCAACCGCTGCCAAGTCTCTTTCGTAGTTGCATCGGTTGAGTGATTGAAGAAGGTAATCTAAGAGAGGGACCAAGCGTAGGCATTCATTGGGGGATTCAGATCGATGGCATATATTTATGCAATACCCAAGCAACACCGGACGGAGGTGCTAGATGAGGGCTCCCATTTTAGATTGAGTTTTAAAATCACCAAGTAGACGCGGTGAGGGCTGGCAACTGCTGCCAAACCTTTTTTCGAAATTATGCCGACTGAGTGACAAGAAAACATGATCTAAAGGAGAGTTGAGGACTAGCACCTCGAGGCTGGGCTTCATGCCCCTCCAATTGATTCAACATCGGTGTCCACCATTTCAAAATCCAACATTTCCATCTGCCTTGACACTGGCGTTGAATCAATGAGAGGGGCACGGGAGAGGCTCCACGACCCAATTTTTTATGAGGTCATCTAAGGAGCCAAAGATTGTCATCGGTTAGGAGATCTGAATTCATGGAGCCAAGGGACTGAAATGGTCATCAAGCTCATCCGATCAACTGGATGAATTTCACCTTGAAGGGGCCCAATCCAAAAGTTTCAGAGGTCATCTCCTGGAACTCTCAAGAATAAGGCGCATCTTACTTGCAAACTCTGCTACTGTGCAAACATAGGTTGCAATTAAAGAGAAATTGCAAGGAGATCATAGTGGCCTGAAGCCAATGCTCCGACTAAGTCAATTTTCTCTTGCAATCACCATGCCGCTGTTCACAGAGAGATCTCCCCATTCACTTGTGACATGATGCACAATCCAAGTGCTAGACTCGAGCCCGCCCTTGAAAGAAAGGCCACTTTCCAAGACATCCCTCGATGACACATTGGAACGACAACCATTGTTGAACCATTCCCAATGTTGTGCCGATCGAGTTGGCACAGAGGCGACCTTAGGGAGCTCTCGTGTAGCAATCGTGATGTGCTTTCATACCCATCTCTCACAAAAACCAATGTTAGCTATGAACAAATTTAGAATCCAAGGCTCATATCCATCGATATCGTTGGCACTAGGTCTATATATTCAAAGGCCACGAAGAGGTTCCGATAAGAGAAGCTCCCCTACTCACTCGCACAAACATCCCAAATGCTAGACACAAGCTTCCGCCCTTAGCATCACTCTCCAGATCGCTGCAATGACAGATTGGAATGACAACCACTGTCAAACAACCCCCAAATTTGTGTTGATGGAGTGAGAAATATGAGCAACTTTACGGAGCCACGCATAGCAAACGGGTTGCTGCTTCATTCCGCTCATATATATAGATTCAATGTCATTGATTTCATTTGGAATCCGAGGCTGCATTCATCCTTGCTCACACAAGCAATGGCTCTTCTCATCGAATGGTCACGGGGAGCTTCCGATTACAAAGGCTCCCTTGTCACCTGTGATGCGCAGCCCAATTGCTAGATGATGGCTCGCCCTTTAGATCGCTGCCCAGGCAACCACCACAACAACACCATTGGAACGACAACCGCTGCCAAACCATTCTGAAATTTTTTTTGCCAAAGAAGTTGTTGCAAAGAGAATGACTCTAGGGAGAGAGCCCTTACATAGCAAAATTGGGATGGCTTCACGGACCTCCCAATAGAAACGATGCTAGTGCCAATATTCCAAATCCGAATAACGTGTCTTTCTCGAACACCAGCATCGATTCTAATGGGTCGATATCATTGGCACTAGGTCTATATTCAAAGGCCATAGAGAGGTTCCGATAAGAGAAGCTCCACTGCTCACTTGCACAAACATCCCCAAATGCTAGACGCAAGGTCCCGCCCTTAGCATCACTCTCCAGATCACCGCAATGACACATTGGAACGACAACCGCAATGCCGGAATGCTAGACAACGGCTCACATTTAGATCAAGTTTTAAAATCACCAAAAAGACACACCATGGATCGGCAACCACTACCTCACCTTTTCCAAAATTGAGTCATCGAAAAACATGATCTAAAGGAGAGCCGAGGAAAAGCACCGAGATCACTTCATGCCCCTTTCATTGATTCAACATCGGCATACACCGTTTGAAAACCCAACAATCCGATCTGCCTAGACACCAATGTTGAATCAATGAAAGGGGCATGGGAGAGGCTCGCGGCAACAACCTCTCCTATATAAGCTATTAGTTCGAGGCTTGCTCTGCATTAGAAATCTGTGATAGCATGGACAACTCCCTTAAAAATCCAATTCAATGAAAAATGTGACCAAACAGCCATCCACGACACCATTTTTGGAGCTCGCCCAGAATAGCTCGGCCGGCATGGCTCGCCCAGAACGGCTCGGCCAGCATGGCTCACCCAGATCGGCTCGGCCAGATCGGGTCGGTCAGCATGGTGACTTGGTGACTTGGTGAGAGTACTTGGAACTGTCAAGAACAAAGGCCAATCTTACATGCAAACTCTGCTACTGCGCAAACATAGGTTGCAATTATAGAGAAATTACAAGGCCGTCACAATGGCTCGAGGCCAATGCTCTGACTACTAAGTCAATTTTCTCTTGAAATTGCCATACTTCCGTTCATAGAGAGATCTCCCCATTCACTTGTGATGATGCACAATCCAAGTGCTAGACACGAGCTCTCCCTTGAAAGGTCCCGTTCCAAGACATCCCGATGACACATTGGAATGACAACCGCTGTCGAACCATTCCCAATGTTGTGCCAATCGAGTTGGCACAGAGGCGATCTTAGGGAGCTCCCGCGTAGCAATCGGGAAGTACTTTCATACCCTTCTCTCACAAAAACCAATGTTAGCTGAACAAATTTAGAATCCAAGGCTCATATCCATCGATATCGTCGGCACTGGGTCTATATTCAAAGGCCACGGAGAGGTTCCGATAAGAGAAGCTCCACTGCTCACTTGCACAAACATCCCCAAATGCTAGACGCAAGCTCCTGCCCTTAGCATCGCTCTCCAGATCACCGCAATGACACATTGGAATGACAACCGCTATCAAACAACTCTCAAATTTGTGCCGATGGAGTGAGAAAGAAGAGCCAGATCGGGTCGGCCAGCATGTCTCGGCCACCATTTTGTGCCCAGAGCTTTCAATATTAAAGCTCCCATGTAGCCACGATAAGTACACCACGAAAAATTGCTAGAGCACCCAACACCCATAGCAAATTGCCATTATACCAAGCAACGCCAGAGTGCTAGACAAGGGTTCACATTTAGATCAAGTTTTAAAATCACCAAAAAAACATGCCATGGATCGGCAACCACTGCCTCACCTTTTCCAAAATTGAGTCATCGGAAAACATGATCTAAAGGAGAGCCGAGGAAAAGCACCAAGATCGCTTCATGCCCCTTTCATTTATTCAACATCAGCATACACCATTTGAAAACTCAACAATCCGATCTGCCTAGACACCAATGTTGAATCAATGAAAGGGGCATGGGAGAGGCTCACGGCAACAACCTCTCCTATATAAGCTATTAGTGCGAGGCTCGCTCTGCATTAGAAATCTGCGATAGCACAGACAACTCCCTTAAAAATCCAATTGAATGAAAAATGTGACCAAACAGCCATCCACGACACCATTTTTGGAGCTCGCCCAGAACGGCTCGGCCAGCATGGCTCGCCCAAATCAGCTCAGCCAGAATGGCTCGCCCAGATCGGCTTAGCCAGATCGGGTCGGCCAGCATGGTGACTTGGTGACTTGGTGAGAGTACTTGGAACTGTCAAGAACAAAGGCCAATCTTACATGCAAACTCTACTACTGCGCAAACATAGGTTGCAATTATAGAGAAATTGCAACGCCGTCATAATGGCCCAAGCCCAATGCTCCGACTACTATTTCAATTTTCTCTTGCAATCGCCATGCCACCATTCATAGAGAGATCTCCCCATTCACTTGTCATGACGCACAATCCAAGTGCTAGACGCGAGCTCACCCTTGAAAGGCCGCATTCCAAGACATCCCGATGACACATTAGAATGACAACCACTGTCGAACCATTCCCAATGTTGTGCCGATCGAGTTGGCACAGAGGTGATCTTAGGAAGCTCCCACGTAGCAATCGGGAAGGGCTTTTATACCCTTCTCTCACAAAAACCAATGTTAGCTGAACAAATTTAGAATCCAAGGCTCGTATCCATCGATATCGTCGGCACTGGGTCTATATTCAAAGGCCACTGAGAGGTTCTGATAAGAGAAGCTCCACTGCTCACTTGCACAAACATCCCCAAATGCTAGACGCAAGCTCCCTTAAAAATCAAATTCAATGAAAAATGTGATCAAATAGCCATCCACGACATCGTTTTTGGAGCTCGGCCAGATCGGGTCGGCCAGCATGGCTCGCCCAGATCGGCTCAGCCAGAACAGCTCGCCCAGATCAGGTCAGCCAGAATGGCTCGCCCAGATCGGCTTGGCCAGCATGGCTCAGCCAGAATGGCTCGGCCAGAATGGCTCGGCCAGAATGGCTTGGCCAGATCGGGTCGGCTAGCATGGCTCGCCCAGGCTGGCTCGCCCACCATTTTTCAAGCACACTACCTCCCCTATATAAGCTATTAGTGCAAGCCTTACTCTACATCAGAAATGTACATTCAGTGCATAAGTACCTTAAATCCCAATTCAATGAAAAATGTGACCAAACAGCCATCCACGACACCATTTTTGGAGCTCGGCTAGATCGGGTCGGCCAGCATGGCTCGCCCAAATCGGCTCGGCCAGATCGAGTCGGCCAGCATGGCTCACCCAGATTGGCTTAGCCAGGCTGGTTTGCCCACCATTTTTCAAGCACACTACCTCCCCTATATAAGCTATTAGTGCAATCCTTACTCTATATTAGAAATGTACATTCAGTGCACAATTACCTTAAAACCCAATTCAATGAAAAATGTGACCAAACAGCCATCCACGACACCGTTTTTGGATCTCGGCTAGATCGGGTTGGCTAGCATGGCTCGCCCAGATCGGTTCAGCCAGCATGGCTCACCCAAATCAGCTCGGCTAGCATGGCTCGGCCAGAACGGCTTGGCCAGATCGAGTCAGCCAGCATGGCTCGCCCAGATCGGCTCAGCCAAGCTGGCTCACCCACCATTTTTCAAGCACACTACCTCCCCTATATAAGCTATTAGTGCAAGCCTTACTCTACATCAGAAATGTACATTCAGTGCACAAGTACCTTAAAACCCAATTCAATGAAAAATGTGACCGAATAGCCATCCATGACCCCATTTTTCATGAGGTTGTCAACGGAGAAAAAGATTGGCATTGGTTAGGCGATTTGATTGCATCAGTCAGGGGGGTAAATTGATCAATTTTTGCAGACCGACTAGAATGGCTCGACGACCATTTTATATCGGAAGCTACCCAATTTGAGAATTATGACTCAAGTAGAATGGCTCGGGTACCCATTTTACAAACTTAAAGAGTCAACTTGGTGGGCCGACCTGGCAGGGTGACTTGATGAACAAACTTAAAGAGTCGACTTGGTGAGAGTACTTGGTGGGCCAACCTGGCAAGGTGACTTGATGAACTAACTTAAAGAGTCGACTTGCTAAGAGTACTCGGTGGGCTGCCCTGATTACGTGACTTGATGAACGAACTTAAAGAGTCAACTTGGTGGGTCGACTTGGCCGGGTGACTTGATGAACAAACTTAAAGAGTCCACTCGGTGGGTCGAACTAGTGGGATGACTTGGTGAGAGTACTTGGTGGGCTGACCTGGCAGGGTGACTCGATGAACGAACTTAGAGAGTTGACTTTGTGAGAGTGCTTTGTGGGTTGAACTGGCAGGGTGACTTGATGAACGAACTTAAAGAGTCAACTTGGTGAGAGAACTTGCTGGGCCGAGCTAGCGAGGTGAATTGATGAATGAACCTAAAGAGTACACTTTGTGAGAGTACTTGGTGGGCCGACCTGGCGGGGTGACTTGATGACCAAACTTAAAGGGTCAACTTGGTGAGAGTACTTGGTGGGCCGACCTGGTGGAGCGACTTGATGAACGAACTTAGAGAGTCGACTTTGTGAGAGTACTTGGTGGGGTGACTTGATGAACAAACCTAAAGAGTCGACCTGGTGAGAGTACTTGGTGGGCCGACCTAGCGGGGTGACTTGATGAGAAAACTTAAAGAGTCGACTTGGTGAGAGTACTTGGTGGGGTGACCTGGCAGGGTGACCTGATGAACGAACTTAAAGAGTCGACCTTGTGGGCCAACTTGGCAGAGTGACTTCATGAACGAACTTAAAGAGTCCACTTAGTGGGCCGACCTGGCGGGGTGACTTGATGAACGAACTTAAAGAGTCGACTTGGTGAGAGTAATTTCTGGGTTGACCTGGCGGGGTGACTTGATGAATGAACTTAAAGAGTCAACTTGGTGGGGTGACTTGATGAACGCACTTGAAGGGTTGACTTGGTGGGGTGACTCTATGGACGGACCTAAACAGTTGACTTGGTGAGAGTACTTGGTTGGGCGACTTGATGAACAGACTTAAAGAGTCGACTTGGTGAGAGTACTTGGTGGGATGACTTGATGAGCACAATTGAAGAATCGACTTGGTTAGAGTACTTGGTGGGGTGACTTGATGAACGGACTCAAAGATTTGACTTACTAAGAGTACTTGGGGGCTTGACTTGATGAGCAGACTTAAAGAGTCCACTTGGTGAGAGTACTTGGCAAGGTGAACTGATGAATGGACTTAAAGAATCGACTTGGTGGGAGTACTTGGTTGGCCGAACTGGTGGGGTGACTTGATGAATGGACATAAAGAGTTGACTTGGTGGGAGTACTTGGTTGGGCGAACTGGTACTTGTTTTGGTGACTTGATGAACGAACTTAATGAGTCATCTTGGTGGGGTCACTTGATGAAAGGACTTAAAGAGTTGACTTGGTGAGAGTACTTGGTGGGGTGGCTTGATGAAATAACTTAAAGGGTCGACTTGGCGGGGTGACTTGGTGAACAGACCTAAAGAGTTGACTCGGTGAGAGCACTTGGTGGGGTGACCTGATGAACGGACTCAAAGAGTCAACTTGGTGAGTGTACTTGGTGGATCGACTTGATGAGCAGACTCAAAGAGTCTACTTGGTGAGAGTACTTGGCAGGGTGAACTGATGAATGGACTTAAAGAGTTGACTTGGTGGGAGTAGCTGGTGGGGTGACTTGACAAAGGGACATAAAGAGTCGACTTGGTGAGAGTACTTGTTCTGGTGACTTGATGAACGGACTTAAACAGTTGACCTGGTGGGGTGACTTGATGAAAGGACTTAAAGAGTCAACTTGGTGAGAGTACTTGGTGGGGTGACTTGATGAATGCACTTAAACAATCAACTTGGTTAGAGTACTTGGTGGGGTGACTTGATAAACAGACTCAAAGAGTCAACTTGGTGAGAGTACTTGGTGGGGTGAACTAATGAACGGACTTAAAGAGTCGACTTGCTGCAAGTACTTGGTGGGCCGAACTGGTGGAGTGACTTGATGAATGGACTTAAAGAGTTGACTTGGTTAGAGTACTTGTTCTGGTGACTTGATGAACGGACTTGAAGAGTCAACTTAGTGGGGTGACTTGATGAAAGGACTTAAAGAGTGGACTCGGTGAGAGTACTTGGTGGGGCAACTTGAGGAACAGACTTAAAGGGTCGACTTGGCAGGATGACTTGATCAATGCACTTGAAGGGTCAAGTTGGTGGGGTGACTTGATGAACAGACCTAAAGAGTCGACTGGGTGAGAGTACTTGGTGGGGTGACTTGATGAACAGAGTTAAAGAGTTGACTTGGTGAGAGTACTTGGTCGGGTGACTTGATGAACGCACTTGAAGAATCAACATGGATAGAGTACTTGGTGGGGTGACTTGATGAACGAACTTAAAGAGTCGACTTGGTGGGCCAACCTGGTAGGGTGACTTGATGAACGAACTTAAAGAGTTGACTTAGTGAGAGTACTTGGTGACTTGGTGGGCCGACCTGGCCGGGTGACTTGATGAACGAACTTAAAGAGTCCACTTGGTGGGCTGACCTGGCGGGGTGACTTGATGAATGAACCTAAAGAGTCGACTTGGTGATAGTACTTGGTGGGAAGACATAGCAGGGTGATTTGATGAACGAACTTAAAGAGTTGACTTGGTGAGAGTACTTGGTGGGGTGACTTGATGAACGAAACTAAACAGTCGACTTGGTGGACCGACCTGGCAGGGTGACTTGATGAACGAACTTAAAGAGTCGTATTGGTATGCCGACCTGGCAGGGTGACTTGATGAACAAACTTAAAGAGTCGACTTGGTGAGAGTACTTGGTGGGCCGACCTAGCAAGGTGACTTGATGAACTAACTTAAGAGTCGACTTGGTGAGAGTACTCGGTGGGCTGACCTAGTCACATGACTTGATGAACGAACTTAAAGAGTTGACTTGGTGGACCGACTTGGTCAGGTGACTTGATGAACAAACTTAAAGAGTCGACTTGGTGGGCCGACCTGGCGGGGTGACTTGGTGAGAGTACTTGGTGGGCTGACCTAGAAAGGTGACTCGATGAACGAAATTAGAGAGTCAACTTTGCGAGAGTACTTGGTGGGTCGAACTGGCAGGGTGACTTGATGAATGAACTTAAAGAGTCGACTTGGTGAGAGAACTTGGTGGGCCGAGCTGGCAGGGTGAATTGATGAACAAACCTAAAGAGTCAACTTTGTGAGAGTACTTGGTGGGCCGACCTGGCTGGGGACTTGATGACCAAAATTAAAGGGTCAACTTGGTGAGAGTACTTGGTGGGCCGACCTGGCTGAGCGACTTGATGAATGAACTTAGAGAGTCGACATTGTGACAGTACTTGGTGGGGTGACTTGATGAACAAACCTTAAGAGTTGACCCAGTGAGAGTACTTGGTGGGCCGACCTGGTGAGAGTACTTGGTGGGCCGACCTGGCGGGGTGACTTGATGAGAAAACTTGAAGAGTTGACTTGGTGAGAGTACTTGGTGGGCTGACCTAGTCACGTGACTTGATGAACGAACTTAATGAGTTGACTTGGTGAGCTTACTTGGTCGGGTGACTTGGTGAACGAACTTAAAGAGTCAACTTGGTGGGTCAAACTAGCGGGATGACTTGGTGAGAGTACTGGGTGGGCTGACCCGGCAGGGTGACTTGACGAATGAACTTAGAGAGTCAACTTTGTGAGAGTACTTGATGTTTCAAACTAGCGGGGTGACTTGATGAACGAACTTAAAGAGTCGACTTGGTGAGAGTAATTTGTGGGCTGACCTGGCAGGGTGACTTGATGAATTAACTTAAAGAGTCGACTTGGTGGGGTGACTTGATGAACGCACTTAAAGGGTCGACTTGGTGGGGTGACTCTATGAACGAACCTAAAGAGTTGACTTGGTGAGAGCACTTGGTGGGGTGACTTGATGAACAGACTCAAAGAGTTGACTTGGTGACAGTACTTGGTGGGGTGACTTGATGAGCGCACTCAAAGAATTGACTTGGTCAGAGTACTTGGTGGGGTGACTTGATGAACGGACTCAAAGAGTCAACTTGCTGAGAGTACTTGGTGGCTCGACTTGATGAGTAGACTTAAAGAGTCCACTTGGTGAGAGTACTTGGTGGGGTGAACTGATGAACGGACTTAAAGAATCGACTTGGTGGGAGTACTTGGTTGGCCAAACTGGTGGGGTGACTTGATGAACGGACATAAAGAGTCGACTTGGTGAGAGTACTTGTACTTGTTTTGGTGACTTGATGAACAGACTTAAAGAGTCGACTTGGTGGGGTGACTTGATGAAAGGACTTAAAGAGTCGACTTGGTGAGAGTACTTGGTTGGGTGACTTGATGAACTCACTTGAAGAATTGACTTGGTTAGAGTACTTGGTGGGGCAACTTGATGAATGAACTTAAAGAGTTGACTTGGTGGGCCGACCTGGCGGGGTGACTTGCCGACCTGGCCGGGTGACTTGATGAATGAACTTAAAGAGTCCACTTGGTGGGCCGACCTGGTGGGGTGACTTGATCAATGAACCTAAAGAGTCAAGTTGGTGAGAGTACTTGGTGGGCAGACATAGCAGGGTGATTTTATGAGCGAACTTAAAGAGTTGACTTGGTGAGAGTACTTGGTGGGGTGACTTGATGAACGATCCTAAAGAGTCGACTTGGTGGGCTGACTTGGCAGGGTGACTTGATGAACGAACCTAAAGAGTTGACTTGGTGGGCTGTACTAGCAGGGTGACTTGATGAATAAACTTAAAGAGTCAACTTGGTTGGTCGACCTGGTAGGGTGACTTGATGAACAAACTTAAAGAGTCGACTTGGTGAGAGTACTTGGTGGGCCGACCTGGCAGGGTGACTTGATGAACAAACTTAAAGAGTCAACTTGGTGAGAGAACTTGGTGGGCTGACCTAGTCACGTGACTTGATGAACAAACTTAAAGAGTTAACTTGGTGGACCGACTTGGCCGGGTGACTTGATGAATGAACTTAAAGAGTCGACTTGGTGGGTCAAACTAGCGGGGTGACTTGGTGAGGGTACTTGGTGGGCTAACCTGGCAGGGTGACTTGATGAACAAACTTAGAGAGTCGACTTTGTGAGAGTACTTGGTGGGTCGAACTGGCAGGGTGAATTGATGATCAAACTTAAAGAGTCAACTTGGTGAGAGAACTTAGTGGGCCGAGCTGGTAGTTTGAATTGATGAACAAACCTAAAGAGTCGACTTTGTGAGAGTACTTGGTGGGCCGACCTGGCGAGCTCACTTGATGACCGAACTTAAAGGGTCGACTTGATGAGAGTACTTGGCGGGCCGACCTGGTGGAGCGACTTGATGAACGAACTTAAAGAGTCAACTTGGTGAGAGTACTTGGTGGGGTGACTTGATGAACAAACCTAAAGAGTCGACTTGGTGAGAGTACTCGGTAGGCCGACCTGGCGGGGTGACTTGGTGATCAAACCTAAAGAGTTGACTCGGTGAGAGTACTTGGTGGGCTGACCTAGCGGGGTGACTTGATGAACAAATTTAAAGAGTCGACTTGGTGGGCCGACTTGGCAGAGTGACTTCATGAACAAACTTAAAGAGTCCACTTGGTGGGCCGACCTGGTGGGGTGACTTGATGAACGAACTTAAAGAGTCGACTTGGTGGGCTGACTTGATGAATGCATTTGAAGGGTTGAATTTGTGGGGTGACTCTATGAACGGACCTAAAGAGTTGACTTGGTGAGAGCACTTGGTGGGTTGACTTGATGAATAAACTCAAAGAGTCGACTTGGTGAGAGTACTTGGTGGCTCGACTTGATGAGCACACTTGAAGAATCGACTTGGTTAGAGTACTTGGTGGGGTGACTTGATGGACGGACTTGATGAGCAGACTTAAAGAGTCTACTTGGTGGGGTACTTGGCAGGGTGAACTGATGAATGGACTTAAAGAATTGACTTGGTGGGAGTACTTGGTTGGCCAAACTGGAGGGGTGACTTGATGAATGAACATAAAGAGTCAATTTGGTGAGAGTACTTGTACTAGTTCAGGTGACTTGATGAACGGACTTAAAGAGTCGACTTGGTGGGGTGACTTGATGAAAGGACTTAAAGAGTCGACTTGGTGAGAGTACTTGGTCGGGTGACTTGATGAACATACTTGAAGAATCAACTTGGTTAGAGTACTTGGTGGGGCGACTTGATGAACAAACTTAAAGAGTCAACTTGGTGGGCCGACCTGGCGGGGTGACTTGATGAATGAACCTAAAGAGTTGACTTGGTGAGAGTACTTGGTGGGGTGACTTGATGAACGAACCTAAAGAGTCGACTTGGTGGGCCGACCTGGCTTGGTGACTTGATGAACAAACTTAAAGAGTCGACTTGGTGAGAGTACTCGGTGGGCTGACCTAGTCACGTGACTTGATGAACGAACTTAATGAGTCAACTTGGTGAGCTGACTTGGCTGGGTGACTTGATGAACGAACTTAAAGGGTCAATTTGGTGGGTCAAACTAGCGGGGTGACTTGGTGAGAGTACTGGGTGGGCTGACTGGGCAGGGTGACTTGACGAACGAACTTAGAGAGTCGACTTTGTGAGAGTACTAGGTGGGTCAAACTGGTAGGGTGACTTGATGAACCAAATTAAAGAGTCGACTTGGTGAGAGAACTTGGTGGGCCGAGCTAGCAGGGTGAATTGATGAACGAACCTAAAGAGTCGACTTTGTGAGAGTACTTGGTGGGCTGACCTGGCGGGGTGACTTGATGACCGAACTTAAAGGGTCGACCTGGTGAGAGTACTTGGCGAGCCAACTCGACGGAGCGACTTGATGAACAAACTTAAAGATTCGACTTGGTGAGAGTACTTGGTGGGGTGACTTGATGAACAAACCTAAAGAGTTGACTTGGTGAGAGTACTCGATGGGCCGACCTAGCGGGGTGACTTGGTGAGAAAACTTAAAGTGTTGACTTGGTGAGAGTACTTGGTGGGCTAACCTGGCGGGGTGACTTGATGAACGAACTTAAAGTTTTGACTTGGTGGGTCGACTTGGCAGAGTGACTTCATGAACAAACTTAAAGAGTCCACTTGGTGGGCTGACCTGGCAGGGTGACTTGATGAACGAACTTAAAGAGTCAACTTGGTGGGGTGACTTTATGAATGCACTTGAAGGGTCAACTTTATGGGGTGACTCTATGAATGGACCTAAAGAGTTGACTTGGTGAGAGCACTTGGTGGGGTGACTTGATGAACAAACTCAAAGAGTCGACTTGCTGAGAGTACTTGGTTGCTCGACTTGATGAGCAGACTTAAATAGTCCACTTGGTGAGAGTACTTGGCAGGGTGAACTGATGAACGGACTTAAAGAATTGACTTGGTGGGAATACTTGGTTGGCTGAACTGGAGGGGTGACTTGATGAACGGACATAAAGAGTCAACTTGGTGAGAGTACTTGTACTAGTTCAGGTGACTTGATGAACGGACTTAAAGAGTCAGCTTGGTGGGGTGACTTGATTAAAGGACTTAAAGAGTTGACTTGGTGGGGTGACTTGATGAAAGGACTTAAAGAGTCGACTTGGTGAGAGTACTTGGTGGGGCGACTTGATGAACAGACTTAAAGGGTCGACTTGGTTAGAGTACTTGTTTTGGTGATTTGATGAACAGACTTGAAGAGTCGACTTGGTGGGGTGACTTGATGAAAGGACTTAAAGAGTCAACTTGGTGAGAGTACTTGGTTGGGCGACTTGATGAACGGACTTAAAGGGTTGAGTTGGTGGGGTGAATTGATGAACGGACCTAAAGAGTTGACTTGGTGAGAGTACTTGGCGGGGTAAACTGATGAAAAGACTTAAAGAGTCGACTTAGTGGGCCGACCTGGTGGGGTGACTTGATGAATGGACTTATAGAGTCGACTTGGTGAGAGTACTTGTTCTGGTGACTTGATGAACGGACTTAAAGAGTCAGCTTGGTGGGGTGACTTGATGAAAGGACTTAAAGAGTCGACTTGGTGGGGTGACTTGATGAACAAACTTAAAGGGTCAACTTTTTTGGGTGACTTGATGAACGGACCTAAAGAGTTGACTTGGTGAGAGTATTTGGTGGGGTGACGTGATGAACAGACTTAGAGAGTCGACTTGGTGGGCTGACCTGGTTGGGTTACTTCGTGAATAGACTTAAAGAGTCTACTTAGTGGGAGTACTTGGTGGGGTCACTTGATGAACACACTTCAAGGGTCGACTTAGCGAGGTGACTTGATCAACGATCATAAAGAGTTGACATGGTGAGAGCACTTGGTGTGGTGACTTGATGAACAGGCTGAAAGAGTCGAATTGGTGAGAGTACTTGGTGGGGTGACTTGATGAATGCACTTGAAGAGTCAACTTGGTGGGGTGACTTTATGAATGGACCTAAAGAGTTGACTTGGTGAGAGTACTTGGTGGGGTGACTTGATGAACATAGTTAAAGAGTCGACTTGGTGAGAGTACTTCGTCGGGTGACTTGATAAACGCACTTGAAGAATCGACTAGGTTAGAGTACTTGGTGGGGTGACTTGTTGAACAAACTTAAAGATTCAACTAGGTGGGCCGACCTGGTGGGGTGACTTGATGAACAAACTTAGAGAGTCAACTTAGTGAGAGTACTTGGTGGGATGACCTGGCGGAGTGACTTGATGAAAGAACTTAAAGAGTCGACTTGGTGAGAGTACTTGGTGGGGTGACCTGATGAACACACCTAAAGAGTTGACCTGGTGAGAGTACTTGTTGGGCCAACCTAGCAGGGTGACTTGGTGAGCAAACTTAAAGAGTCGACTTGGTGAGAGTAGTTGGTGGGCTGACCTGGCGGGGTGACTTGATGAACGAACTTAAAGAGTCCACTTGGTGGGCTGACTTGGTAGAGTGACTTCATGAATGAACTTAAAGAGTCCACTTGGTGGACCGACTTGGCGGGGTGACTTGATGAACGAACTTAAAGCGTCAACTTGGTGAGAGTAATTTGTGGGCTGACCTGGCGGGGTGACTTGATGAATGAACTTAAAGAGTCAACTTGGTGGGGTGACTTGATGAATGCACTTGAAGGGTTGACTTGGTGGTGTGACTCTATGAACGAACCTAAAGAGTTGACTTGGTGAGAGTACTTGGTCGGGTGACTTGATGAAAGGACTTAAAGAGTCGACTTGGTGAGAGTACTTGGTGGGGTGACTTGATGAACGCACTTGAAGAATTGACTTGGTTAGAATACTTGGTGGGGTGACTTGATGAACGGACTCAAAGATTCTACTTGGTGAGAGTACTTGGTGGCTTGACTTGATGAGAATACTTAAAGAGTCAACTTGGTGAGAGTACTTGGCGGGGTAAACTGATGAACAAACTTAAAGAGTCAACTTGGTGGGCCGACCTGGTGGGGTGACTTGGTGAGAGTACTTGGTCGGCTGACCTGGTAGGGTGACTTGATGAACGAACTTAGAGAGTCAACTTTGTGAGAGTACTTGGTGGGTCAAACTGGCGGGGTGACTTGATTAATGAACTTAAAGAGTCGACCTGGTGAGAGAACTTGGTGGGCTGAGCTGGTGGGGTGAATTGATGAACAAACCTAAAGAGTCAACTTTGTGAGAGTACTTGGTGGGCCGACCTGGCGGGGTGACTTGATGACCAAACTTAAAGGGTCAACTTGGTGAGAGTACCTGGCGGAGTGACTTGATGAACGAACTTAGAGAGTCGACTTTGTGAGAGTACTTGGTGGGGTGACTTGATGAACAAACTTAAAGAGTTGACCTGTTGAGAGTACTTGGTGGGCCGACTTGGCAGGGTGACTTGATGAGCAAACTTAAAGAGTCGACTTGGTGAGAGTACTTGGTGGGGTGACCTGGCGGAGTGACTTGATGAAAAAACTTAAAGAGTCAACCTTGTGGGCCGACTTGGTAGAGTGACTTCATGAACGAACTTAAAGAGTCCACTTGTTGGGCCGACCTAGCGGGGTGACTTGATGAACGAACTTAAAGAGTCGACTTGGTGAGAGTAATTTGTGGGCTGACCTGGCGGGGTGACTTGATGAATAAACTTAAAGAGTCAACTTGGTTGGGTGATTTGATGAACACACTTGAAGGGTCGACTTGGTGGGGTGACTCTATGAATGGACCTAAAGAGTTGACTTGGTGAGAGTACTTGGTGGGGTGACTTGATGAATGGACTTAAAGAGTCAACTTGGTGAGAGTACTTGGTGGGGCAACTTGATGAACGCACTTGAAGAATCAACTTGGTTAGAGTACTTGGTGGGGCGACTTGATGAACAGACTCAAAGAGTTGACTTGGTGAGAGTACTTGGTGGATCGAATTGATGATCAAACTTAAAGAGTCAAGTTGGTGAGAGTGGGCCTAACAAGGCGAGGTGGTGAGTGGGCCTAACGGGGCGAGTTGGTGGGGCGATTTGGCGAGTGGAATTAGAGAGCCAATGTGGTGAGGCGACTCGGCAAGTTGGTTCATTGAGATGACATGGTGAGCTGACTTGGTAAGTCGACCTGCGAGCGAACTTAAAGAGTCGACTTGGCAATGTACTCGAGTTGACTTGGTGAGGCGACCTGGCGAGCAGGCTCAAAGAGTCAACATGGTGAGGCGACTCATTGAGTCAACATGGTGAGGCGACTCATGGTGAGGAGCTATCCTTGAGGCAACTTGGTGTGCCTACTTGATTAGTCAACTTGGTGACCCAACCTAACGAGCTGACACGGTGAGAGGGCTTAAAGAGGCGATGACTTGGTGGGGTAACTCGGCAAGCCAACTTATCGAGGTGAGATGGTGAGTCGACTTGGTGAGCTGACTTGGTGAGCGCACTTAAAGAGTCAACTTCATGAGGTGACTCAGCGAGTTAGCTCGTTGATGCGACTTGGGCAGGCTGACCTGGCGAGCAAACTTAAAGCGGCGACTTGGGCGGGCTGACCTGGTGAGCGAACTTAAAGAGTTGAATTGGAAACGTACTTTAACAATCGACTTGGTGAGATGACATGGTGAGTGGGCTTAGAGAATCAACTCAGTGGGGCAACTTGGCAAGCACACTTGCTGGGGCAAGGTGGTAAAATGACTAGGTAATTCGACTTGGTGAGCTGACTTAGGGAGCTGACTTGGTGAGTGAACTTAAGGGGTCGAATTGGTGAGGCAACCTGAATAGTCAACTCAGTGAGCTGACTTGGGGAGCCAACATGGTGAGCGGTCTTAAAGAAGAGGCGACCTGGTGGGGCAACCTGGTGAGGTGAGACGGTAAGTCATCTTGGTGAGCCGGCTTGATGAGCTGTGAGCAGACCTAAAGAGTCAATTCTTGATTTGGCAAAGACCACATGGTCAGATGACTTGGTGAGCTGACCTGGCTAGCAAAATTGGCAAGCAAACTTATAGAATCGACTTGCTATCCCCGGCCAGGATCGCATGCCTGGGTCGACCCAACTTGGGTCACCCGACTCCATCGCCCCAGCCTCGAGCGACCCGACTGGGTCGCTAGAGTGGGTCGACTAGGGGAAAAAAAAAAATCATGGGAGTCCCTATACAGCCAAAAGCGCTAAATTTTGGGCATTATGAAAAAAAAAGAAAACAAGTTACCCGCTTTTGGATCATGCACAAGTTTCAGTTCACGTATTGCCGAGCTGACTCGAGGCATTACGCTTAGCTAGCTAGATTCGAGGTAGGGTAGCCGAAACGATCCGATTTGAGAATTTTCTTTATAAAAAGAGATCATGATAGGCCCCATAAGGCAAAAAAGAATGAAATTTTGGGAGTTCAAAAAAAACATTACCCAGTTTTGGATCGCGCACAGGTCTCGGGTCACGTAGCATCAAGGTGCCCTGGGTGACATGATTCGAGCAAAAAGTCGACGGTGGCATGAGTCATGCAAAAACATTGGAGGCCATTAAGGCTTGAGGCACTTTGAGTCGAGGTTGCCAAGGCGGGTCGGGTTGAAAACTTTGGGCATTAACCAAAAAGAAAAAGTTAACATCTTTTGGATCACGTACACAGCTCGGGGCACTTAAAATCAAGTCGAGCACGGTGACATGAGTTGTGCAAAAAATTTGGAGACAACTCGAGTTAGGGCATCCGACTCTATTCGAGTTCAAAACTTTGGGACTTGACAAAAAGAAGAAAAAAGAAAAAGTTACCTAGTTTTGGATCACGTAAGTCACTCGGGCCTCTCAGAATCAAGGCGAGTGTGGTTACATGAGTCGAGCGAAAAAAAAAATGGAGGCAGTTAAGGCTCAAGGCAAGTCGAGTTGGGGTAGCTGAGTTGATTCGAAAACTTTGGCCATTAGCCAAAAAAAGAGTTAATCGCGTTTGGATCACATACATGACTTGGGGTGCATAGAATCAAGTCAAGTACGGTGACATGAGTGGTTCAAAAAAATTGCAGGCGATTAAGGCTCGAGGCGATTTGAGTCAGGGTTGCTGACACGATTCGGGTTGAAATCTTTGGGTGTTAACCAAAGAAGGAAGAAGTTAACCACTTTTGGATCACATACATGACTCGAGGCACCAAGTCGAGCACGGTGACTTGAGTCCTGCAAAAAAACTGAAGGCAGTTAAGGCTCGAGGCGATATGAGTTGGGGTTGCCGACACAATTTAGGTTGAAAAATTTGGGCGTTAACCCAAAAAAAGAGTTGACCGCCTTTGGATCACGCACATGACTCAGCGCACTTAGAATCATGTCAAGCACGATGACATGAGTCATGTGAAAAAATTGGAGGTAGTTAAGGCTCGACGCAATTCAAGTCGAGGTTCAAGTAGTTGGGGCGATTCGTGTCGGGGTTGCTGACACGGTTCGAGTTGAAAACTTTGGGCATTAACCCCAAAAAAAAAAAGTTGACCTCTTTTGGACCACGTACATGACTCGGGGCACTTAGAATCAAGTCAAGCACAGTGACATGGGTTGTGTGAAAAATTCGGAGGCGATTCAAGTTGGGGTAGCCAACTTGATTTGAGTTCAAAACTTTGGGCATTAACCAAAAAAATAATTTGACCGATTTTGGATCACGTACATGTGTCGTCTGCCCTCGTGAAAATTATAAAACCCAAGGACCCGCCTTGAATTTGCAGTCAGAAGATTTTTCTGCCCTCATGAAAATTTACAAACCCCACACACTCAAAATTTGGACTTGGACCCCTAGGCCCAGCCCTCAGAGCTAATCCTTTTCCCAAAGTTACGGATCCATTTTGCCGACTTCCCTTATCGACATTGTTCTATTGACCAGAGGTTGTTCACCTTGGAGACCTAATGCAGTTATGAGTATGACCAGGCGTGAACGGTACTCGGTCCTCTAGATTTTCAAGGTCCGCCAAAGGCCCACCGGACACTATGGGACATGCAATGCTCTTCCAACCGCTGGACCCTATCTCCGGTTGAGCCAATTTCAGGGTTGGCAGGCTATTAAAAAGAAAAGATAACTCTTCTCGGGGCCCTCATCAACGTCTCTAGATTTCCTAATTTGCCGTCCGTCGCCACATCCTGGTTCGAGAATATTAACCCGATTCCCTTTCGATGATTGCACAAAGTGCGCCCTTGAAATAGGGTTTCCCCATTTCTTAGGATCGACTAACCCATGTCCAAGTGCTGTTCACATGGAACCTTTCCCCACTTCAGTCTTCAAAGTTCACATTTGAATATTTTCTACTACCACCAAGATCTGCACTGGGGGTCGGTCCACCCAGGCTCACGCCCAAGGTTTCGCAACAACCCCCGTGTCCTCCTACTCAACAGAGCCTGGCACTTGCCCCAACGGCCAAGTATAGGTTGCACTCAAACACTTCACAGAAGATCAGGGTCGGTCAGCGGTGCACCCCTCGAGAGGGGATCTCGCCAGTTAGCTTCCTTGCGCCTCGCGGGTTTTCCCAACCTGCCAACTCGCACACATGTTAGACTCCTTGGTCCGTGTTTCAAGATGACTTGGCTGGAAAGCCCGCTGGCCAGTGCCACGAGCACATAGGTGCCCAAGAGCCTGCTATAAAGGCATGCACTTTGCTCCTTGACCACCGTGATAGAAGTATTTATGTGACCAGAAGGTCGCGCTTGTGGCACCACGACAGCTTGCGCTAGCACGTCCCCCGAACTGAGTGGCGGATCGGCTCACACTATTCCGCATTCGACTGGGGCACATCGCCAGCCTCCATCCACTTCCCTCTTGACAATTTCAATCACTCTTTAACTCTCTTTTCAAAGTCCTTTTCATCTTTCCCTCGCAGTACTTGTTTGCTATCGGTCTCTCGCCCTTATTTAGCCTTGGACAGAATTTACCACTCGATTAGGGCTGCATTCCCAAACAACCTGACTCGCTGACAGTGCCTCGTGGTGCGACAGGGTCCGGGCCTGACGGGGCTCTCACCCTCTTTGGTGCCCCCTTCTAGGGGACTTGGGCCTGGTCCATCGCTAAGGATGCTTCTACAGACTACAATTTGACAGGCCCGGTTGACGATTTTCATGCTGGGCTCTTCCCAGTTCACTCGTCGTTACTAGGGGAATCCTGGTAAGTTTCTTTTCCTCCACTTATTGATATGCTTAAACTTAGCAGGTACTCATGCCTGACTTGGGGATGCAGTAGAGATGTAGCAATGCCCGCACTGCGGCAGGCCACTGAGCCCAGAATAAAGTTCCTCGCGAGGAATCTTTCAATCAGCGCAAACCAATGCCAGCCTTTGCGAGCCACCACTTGTCGCAACGGATCAACGGACCTCGTGCTCATTTCAGCTAACCGCATGCCACTTGTGGATGTGGACGACCATCTCCACTCCTTGCTGGGGAGGGAAAATTTTTGTAGTGCGACGCCCAAGCAGACATGCCCTTGGCCGAGGCCTTAGGCGCAACGTGCGTTCAAAGACTTGATGATTCACGAGATTCTGC
>CM053784.1:568185368-568210368 GCA_028749045.1 Cupressus sempervirens | reverse complement strand
CGAAGAGCTGGTTGCCGAAGTGCCAACAGAGACCACCGTGCTGAAGGGTGAAGGGTCGTGCGAGTCAAAAACATGGCTGGTTATGCAATTGGCAGGGGTATCACTGTGCACGCGACCACCTCAATTATAAGGCCGCTCAAGGGCATTGTGTATAACACCCCCTCCGCACATTTATAGGTGATGAGAGCTCGCCCGCATACAAGGACATGTCTAACCTCTGACAAATTTTTCCTTCCCCAGAACAGCCTCGCTAACCATTCCCCATGACACGTGATCTGCCAGCGTAGGTACAAAAAAGTTCCTATAGGTGAACACTCACACTAGCATCATCAGACAAGCTTCAATCTCATCATAAAGCATTCGTGAGATTTCTTCCCCTAGACAGAAATGTTGGGCTTGCACTTGTTGGAGCATTGCAAAGACGAGCGCTCTGGTTCGCAGGAGCCTGAGAAGAACATCTTGTACGAAACCTATTCCCCCAAAATGCTTGAATCATAAATGCTTGTAGTAGAGTCGTAATGCAAAGATGTACACCGTGCACGCGACTGAGTAAGGACACTCAGAGACATCCATTTCCCAGGCATATGCCCACTACAAGCTTTTTGGTGCACCCCGTACAAACGGCCATACTTCGACAAGCCCTCCTAGAATTTTGCATCTGAAGAGAGATGAAACGCCTTGGGCTTTTTGTCCACACAATGCAAACACCAAATGCTCTCTTTAGGGGGGAGCTGAAGAAGAGTTATCTCTCGCAGAACCCATGAGCCGCAGCCGTTCGGATCGCACAGGGCAGGACAGGGCATGGAGATTTTCTGCATCCAAACAAAAATTATCGATAATACTCTACGCTTCTACTGGCCCGAACCACAAAGGCTGTCATGACAGTGCCATGCACTTCTGTAGGATGAGATAGTGAAGAGGTGAGCACGCACCGAGAATGCACTAGCGAATAAATTATGCAGCAACCAAACCTTTCGCGGCCCCCCTCTCAATCCCAAGGCTCTACCAATTGGCAAAAACTTAGGGTGGAGAGTGGACCCTTGATGAAATTAGGGACGTCGAGAAATGCACCCGTGCAACCATCTCTTTCCTTCTTGTCATCTGGGCAGGATAAAAATGCAATGATAGAACGTGCCAATGAGACGGAGCCCTTGGCTAAAAGATACAACTCCATGCACACTGAGCAAAAAGCGCATCTTAGAATCGAACACCAAATGTGTAGTGTGTTGCAAGCCATGCAGACACCTACATATAGGGTATATCCAACAAAACAATGCGACAAGTACTTCCCACCAGCTCTGCCATTGTGATTACCAAATGGGATATACTCACCGCCACAGATTAATGACCATCATTACCATCTCGGAATAGATACAAGAAAATCAAGCTTCATCCGATCAACTGGATGAATTTCACCTTGAAGGGGCCCAATCCAAAATTTCTGGAGGTCACCTCCTGGAACTCTCAAGAACAAGGCCCATCTTACATGCAAACTCTGCTACTGCGCAAACATAGGTTCAATTAAAGAGAAATTGCAAGGCCGTCACAATGGCCCGAGGCTAATGCTCTGACTAAGTCAATTTTCTCTTGCAATCACCATGCCGCCATTCACAGAGAGATCTCCCCATTCACTTGTGACGCGATGCACAATCCAAGTGTTAGACGCGAGCTCGCCCTTGAAATGCCACTTTCCAAGGCATCCCCCGATGACACATTGGAACAACAACCGCTGTCAAACCATTCCTAATGTTGTGCCAGTCAAGTTGGCATAGAGGTGACCTTGGGGAGCTCCCACGTAGCAATCAGGATGTGCTTCCGTACCCATCTCTCACAAAGACCAATGTTAGCTGTGAAAATATTTGGAATCCAAGGGCTCGCATCCATCAATATCGTCGGCACTGGGTCTATATACAAAGGCCACGGAGAGGTTCCGAGAAGAGAAGCCCCCCCTGCTCGCTCGCACAAACATCCCAAATTCTAGACACAAGCTCCTGTCCTTAGCATCGCTCTCTAGATCACCGCAATGAAACATTGGAATGATAACCTCTGTCAAACACCTCCCAAAATTGTGGAAATGGAGTGAGAGAGAAGAGCAGCTTTGGGGAGAGGTGCATAGCAAATAGGCTGCTCCTTCATTCCGCTCTTATATACAGATCCGATGTCGCTGATTTCATTTAGAATCTAGGGTGCATTCATTCTTTCCCACACGAGCAATGGCTCTTCTGATTGAATGGCCACGGGGAGCTTCTGATAAAAAAGGCTCCCTTGTCACTCGTGATGCGCAGCCCAACTGCTAGACGACGGCTCGCCCTTTAGATCGCTGCCCAGGTAACCACCACAATGGCAGCATTGGAATGACAACCACTGCCGAACCATTTGGAAAATTTTGTGCCAAAGAAGTTGTTGCGAAGAGAATGACTCTGGGGAGAGATCACTCACATAGCAAAATCGGGATGGCTTCATGGCCCTTCCAATAGAAATGATGCTGGTACCAATATTCGAAATCCTAATAACATGTCTTTCTCTAACACCAGCACCGATTCTATTGGGAAGGGTCACCAAGAGCTTTTATTATCAAAGCCTCCCATTGTAGCCATGATAGGCACGCAAAAAATTTTGCTAGAGCGCCAAGCACCCACCTCATGGCTAGAGACAAGGGCTCACCATTAGATCAACTTCAAAATCGCAGAACAGACGCACTGTAAAATGGAAACCGCTACCAAGTCTCTTCCATAATTACATCGGTCGAGTGATCAAAGAAGGTGATCTAAGAGAAGGTCCAAGCATAGGCATTTGTTGGGGGATTTGCACCGATGGCATAAATTTATGCAATACCCGAGCAACACCGGACGGAGGTGCTAGACGAGGGCTCCCATTTTAGATCGAGTTTTTAAATTAGCAAGTAGACGCGGTGAGGGCTGGCAACTGCTACCAAACCTTTTTCTAAAATTGCACCAGCTGAGTGACAAGAAAACATGATATAAAGGAGAGTCCAAGAATAGCACCCTCGAGGGTGGGCTTCATGCCCCTCTAATTGATTCAACATTGGTGTCCACTATTTCAGAATCTGACCTATCCATTCACCCTAACAGCGGCATTGAATACATGACGGGGGCATGGGAGAGGCTTGCGGAAACCACCTCTCCAATTGTAGCCTTGATAGGCATGCAAAAAATTTTGCTAGAGTGCCAAGCACCCACCTCATGGCTATAGACAAGGGCTCATCATTAGATCAACTTCGAAATCGCAAAACAGACGCGGTATAGAATGACAACTGCTACCAAGTCTCTTTTGTAATTGCGTCGATCGAGTGATTGAAGAAGGTGATCTAAGAGAGGGTCCAAGCATAGGCATTCATTGGGTGATTCGCACCAATGGCATAAATTTATGCAATACCTGAGCAACATCGAACAGAGGTGCTATATGAGGGCTGCCATTTTAGATCAAGTTTTAAAATCACCAAGTAGACGCGGTGAGGGCTGGCAACTGCTGCCAAACCTTTTTTTGAAATTGCACCAGCTGAGTGAAAAGAAAACATGATCTAAAGGAGAGTCCAAGAATAGCACCCTCAAGGTTTGGCTTCATGCCCCTCTAATTGATTCAATGTCAGCGTCCACTATTTCAAAATTTGACCTATCCATTCGCCCTAACAGCGGCATTGAATACATGAGGGGGGCACGGGAGAGGTTTGCGGCAACCACCTCTCCAATTGTAGCCTTGATAGGCACGCAAAAAATTTTGCTAGAGCGCCAAGCGCCCACCTCATGGGTATAGACAAGGGCTTGCCATTACATCAACTTCAAAATCACAGAACAGACGCGGTGTAGAATGGCAACTGCTGCCAAGTCTCTTTCGTAATTGCGTCGGTTGAGTGATCAAAGAAGGTGATCTAAGAGAGGGTCCAAGTGTAGGCATTCGTTGGGGGATTCATGCCGATGGCATAAATTTTTGCAACACCCGAGCAACACCGGACGAAGGTGCTAGACAAGGGCTCCCATTTTAGATCGAGTCTTAAAATCACCAAGTAGACGCGGTGAGGGCTGGCAAGCACTGCCAAACCTTTCTCTAAAATTGTGCCAGCTGAGTGACAAGAAAACATGATCTAAAGTATAGTCCAAGAATAGCACCCTTGAGGGTGGGCTTCATGCCCCTCTAATTGATTCAACATTGACGTCCACCGTTTCAAAATCTGACATATCCATCCACCCTGACAGTGGCATTGAATCAATGAGGGGGGCACGGGAGAGGCTCGCGGAAACCACCTCTCCCATTGTAGCCGTGATAGGCACGCAAAAAATTTTTCTAGAGCGCCAAGCACCCACCTCATGGCTAGAGACAAGGGCTTGCCATTAGATCAACTTTGAAGTTGCAGAACAGACGCGGTGTAGAATGGCAACCGCTGCGAAGTCTCTTCCGTAATTGCATCAGTTGAGTGATCGAAGAAGGTGATCTAAGAGAGGGTCCAAGCGTAGGCATTCCTTGGGAAATTTGCGCCGATGGCATAAATTTATGCAATACTCAAGCAACACCGGACGGAGGTGCTAGACGAGGTCTCCCATTTTATATTGAGTTTTAAAATCACCAAGTAGACGCGGTGAGGGCTGGGCAACCGCTGCCAAACCTTTTTCCGAAATTGCGCCAGCTGAGTGACAAGAAAACATGATCTAAAGGAGAGTCCAGGAATAGCACCCTCGAGGGTGGGCTTCATGCCCCTCTAATTGATTCAATGTCGTCAACCGCTGCGAAGTCTCTTCCGTAATTGCATCAGTCGAGTGATCGAAGAAGGTGATCTAAGAGAGGGTCCAAGCGTAGGCATTCGTTGGGGGATTCACGCCGATGGCATAAATTTATGCAATACCCGAGCAACACCGGACGGAGCTGCTAGACGAGGGCTCCCATTTTAGATCGAGTTTTAAAATCACCGAGTAGACGCGGTGAGGGCTGGGCAACCGCTGCCAAACCTTTTTCCGAAATTGCGCCAGCTGAGTGACAAGAAAACATGATCTAAAGGAGAGTCCAGGAATAGCACCCTCGAGGGTGGGCTTCATGCCCCTCTAATTGATTCAATGTCGGCAGCCACCATTTCAAAATCTGACATATCCATCCGCCCTGACAGCGGCGTTGAATCAATGAGGGGGGCATGGGAGAGGCTCACAGCAACCACCTCTCCCATTGTAGCCACAATAGGCACGCAAAAAATTTTGCTACAGCACCAAGCACCCACCTCATGGCTATAGACAAGGGCTCGCCATTAGGATCAACTTCAAAATTGTAGAACAGACGCGGTGTAGAATGGCAACCGCTGCCAAGTCTCCTCCGTAATTGCATCGGTCGAGCGATCGAAGAAGGTGATCCAAGAGAGGGTCTAAGCATAGGCCTTCGTTGGGGGATTCGTGCCGATGGCATAAATTTATGCAATACCCGAGCAACACTGGACGGAGGTGCTAGACGAAGGCTCCCATTTTAGATCAAGTTTTAAAATCACCAAGTAGATGCGGTGAGGGCTGGCAACTACTGCCAAACCTTTTTCCGAAATTGCGCCAGCTGAGTGACAAGAAAACATTATCTAAAGGAGAGTCCAAGAATAGCACCCTCGAGGGTGGGCTTCATGCCCCTCTAATTGATTCAATGTTGGTGTCCACCATTTCAAAATCTGACATATCCATCCGCCCTAACAGTGGCGTTGAATCAATGAGGGGGGAACGGGAGAGGCTCGCGGCAACCACCTCTACCATTGTAGCCATGATAGGCAAGCAAAAAAATTTTCTAGAGCGCCAAGCACCCACCTCGTGGCTAGAGACAAGGGCTCGCCATTAGATCAACTTCGAAATCACAGAACAGATGCGGTGTAGAATGGCAACCGCTGCCAAGTCTCTTCCGTAGTTGCGTCGGTTGATTGAGCTAAGAAGGTGATCTAAGAGAGGGTCCAAGCGTAGGCATTCGTTTATGGATTCATATCGATGGCATAAATTTATGCAATACCCAAGCAACACTGGACGGAGGTGCTAGATGAGGGCTCCCATTTTAGATCGAGTTTTAAAATCACCAAGTAGACGTGGTGAGGGCTGGCAACCGCTACCAAACCTTTTTTCAAAATTGTGCCAGCTGAGTGACAAGAAAACATGATCTAAAGGAGAGTTGAGGAATAGCACATCAAGGGTGGGCTTCATGCCGCTCTAATTGATTCAACGTCGGCGTCCACCATTTTAAAATCTGACATATCCATCCGCCTTGACACCGGCGTTGAATCAATGAGAGGGGCACAGGAGAGGCTCGTGGCAACCACCTCTCATATATAAGCTATTAGTGTGACGCTCGCTCTACATTAGAAATTAGCGAACACACCGACAATTGCCTTAAAAATCCAAATCCTTTAAAATTTTGACCAAACAGCCATTCACGACCCAATTTTTTATGAGGTCGGCAGAGGAGCAAAAGATTGTCATCGGTTAGGAGATGTGAGTTCATGGAGCCAAGGGACTGAAATGGTCATCGTGCTCTTTCGATCAACTGGATGAATTTCACCTTGAAGCGGCCCAATCCAAAAGTTTCAGAGGTCATCTCCTGGAACTCTCAAGAACAAGGCCCATCTTTACATGCAAACTCTGCTACTGCGCAAACATAGGTTGCAATTAAAGAGAAATTGCAAGGCCATCACAATGGCCCGAGGCCAATGGCTCCAACTAAGTCAATTTTCTCTTGCAATCACCATGCCGCCGTTCACAGAGAGATATCCTGATTCACTTGTGATGCAACGCACAATCCAAGTGCTAGACACGAGCTTGCCCTTGAAAGAAAGACCACTTTCCAAGACATCCCCTGATGACACATTGGAATGACAACCACAGTCAAACCATTCCCAATGTTGTGCCGATCGAGTTGGCATAGAGGCGACCTTAGGGAGCTCCCGCGTAGCAATCGGGATGTGCTTTTGTACCCATCTCTCACAAAAACCAATGTTAGGTGTGAACAAATTTAGAATCCAAGGCTCGTATCCATCGATATCGTCGGCACTGGGTCTATATATTCAAAGGCCACGGAGAGGTTCCGATAAGAGAAGCTCCCCTACTCGCCTGCACAAACATCCCAAATGCTAGACATAAGCTCCCGCCCTTAGCATTGCTCTCCAGATCGCCGCAGTGACACATTGGAATGACAACCACTATCGAACAACTCCTAAATTTGTGCCAATGGAGTGAGAAAGAAGAGCAACTTTGGGGAGCCGCGTATAGCAAATGGGTTGTGCTGCTTCATTCCGCTCTTATATATAGATCCGATGTCATTGATTTCATTTGGAATCTGAGGCTACATTCGTCCTTGCTCACACAAGAAATGGCTCTTCTCATCGAATGGCCATAGGAAGCTTCCAATTACAAAGGCTCCCTTGTCACTTGTGATGCGTAGCCCAACTGCTAGACGACGGCTCACCCTTCAGATCGCTGCCCAGGCAACCACCACAATGGCACCATTGGAATGACAATGGCTACCAAACCATTTCGAAAATTTTGCGCCAAAGAAGTTGTTGTGAAGAGAACCACTCTGGCTAGAGACAAGGGCTCGCCATTAAGATCAACTTCGAAATTGCAGAACAGACGTGTTGTAGAATGGAAACCGCTGCCAAGTCTCTTCCGTAATTGCGTTGATCGAGTGATCAAAGAAGGTGATCTAAGAGAGGGTCCAAGCTCATGCATTCATTGGGGGATTTGTGCCGATAGCAAAAATTCATGCAATACCTGAGCTACACCGAACGGAGGTGCTAGATGAGGGCTCCCGTTTTAGATCAAGTTTTAAAATCACCAAGTAGACGCGGTGAGGGCTGGCAACCGCTGCCAAACCTTTTTCTAAAATTGCGTCGGCTGAGTGAAAAGAAAACATGATCTAAAGGAGACTCAAGGAATAGCACCTCAAGGGTGAGCTTCATGCCCCTCCAATTGATTCAACGTCGGCGTCCACCATTTCAAAATCTGACATTTCCATCCACCTTAACACCGGTGTTGAATTAATGAGAGGGGCACGAGAGAGGTTCATGGCAACAAACTCTCCTATATAAGCTATTAGTGTGACGCTCGCTCTGCATTAGAAATTAGCGAACACACCGACATCCGCCTTAAAAATCCAATTCGTTGAAAATTCTGACCAAACAGCCATCCACGACCCAATTTTTTATGAGGTCATCTAAGGAGCCAAAGATTGTCATTGGTTAGGAGATGTGAATTCATGGAGCCAAGGGACTAAAATGGTCATTGAGCTCATCCGATCAACTGGATGAATTTCACCTTGAAGGGGCCCAATCCAAAAGTTCTGGAGGTCATCTGCTGGAACTCTCAAGAACAAGGCCCATCTTACTTGCAAACTCTGCTACTGCACAAACATAGATTGCAATTAAAGAGAAATTTCAAGGCCATCACAGTGGCCTGAGGCCAATGCTCCGACTAATTCAATTTTCTCTTGCAATCACCATGCCGCCATTTACAGAGAGATCTCCCCATTCACTTGTGATGTGATGCACAATCCAAGTGCTAGATGTGAGCTCGCCCTTGAAAGAAAGGAAACTTTCCAAGAAATCCCCCGATGACACATTGTAATGACAACTGCTATCAAACCATTCCCAATGTTGTGCTGATCGAGTTGGCACAGAGGCAACCTTAGGGAGCTCCCGCATAGCAATTGGGATGTGCTTTCGTACCCATCTCTCACAAAAACCAATGTTAGCTATGAACAAATTTAGAATCCAAGGCTTGTATCCATCGATATCGTCGGCACTGGGTCTATATATTCAAAGGACACGGAGAGGTTCCGATAAGAGAAGCTCCCCTGCTCGCTCGCACAAACATCCCAAATGCTAGACATAAGCTCTCATCCTTAGCATCGCTCTCCAGATCGTCGTAATGACACATTAGAATGACAACCACTGTCGAACAACCCCCAAATTTGTGCCGATGGAGTGAGAAAGACGAGAAACTTTGGGGAGCCATGCATAGAAAATAGGCTGCTGCTTCATTCCGCTCTTATATATAGATCCGATGTCGTTGATTTTGTTTGGAATCTGAGGCTGCATTCATCCTTGCTCACACAAGCAATGGCTCTTCTCATCAAATGGTCACGGGGAGCTTCTAATTACAAAGGCTCCCTTGTCACCCATGATGTGCAGCCCAACTGCTAGATGACAGCTCGCCCTTCAGATCACTGCCCAGGGAACCACCACAATGGCACCATTGGAACAACAACCGCTGTCGAACCATGCCAAAATTTTTTTTGCCAAAGAAGTTGTTGCAAAGAGAACAACTCTGGGGAGAGAGCGCTCGCATAGAAAAATCGGGATGGCTTCATGGCCCTCCCAATAGAAATGATGCTAGTGCCAATACTCCAAATCTGAATAACGTGTCTTTCTTGAACACCAGCACCAATTCTAATGGGTTGATATCATCGACACTGGGTCTATATTCAAAGGCCACAGAGAGGTTCCGATAAGAGAAGCTCCACTGCTCGCTTGCACAAACATCCCAAAATGCTAGACGCAAGCTCCTGCCCTTAGTATCAGTCTCCAGATCACCACAATGACACATTGAAATGACAACCACTGTCGAACAACTCCCAAATTTGTGTCGATGGAGTGACAAACAAGAGCCAGATTGGGTTGGCCAGGATGGCTCGGCCACCATTTTTTTCCAAGAGCTTTCGATATTAAAGCTCCCATGTAGCTGTGATAAGTACACCATGACAAATTGCTAGAGTGCTGAGCACCCATAGCAAATTGCCATTATACCACGCAACGCCGGAGTGCTAGACAAGGGCTCACGTTTAGATCAAGTTTTAAAATCACCAAAAAGACAAGCCATGGATCAGCAACCCCTGCCTCACCTTTTCTAAAATTGAGTCATCGGAAAACATGATCTAAAGGAGAGCCAAGGAAAAGCACTGAGATCACTTCATGCCCCTTTCATTGATTCAACATCAGCATACACCGTTTGAAAACCCAACAATCCGATTTGCCTAGACACCAATGTTGAATCAATGAAAGGGGCATGGGAGAGGCTCGCGGCAACAACCTCTCCTATATAAGCTATTAGTGCGAGGCTCGCTCTGCATTAGAAATTTGCGATCACACAGACAACTCCCTTAAAAATCCAATTCAACGAAAAATGTGGTTAAACAGCCATCCACGACACCATTTTTGGAGCTTTCCCAGAACGGCTCGGCCAACATGGCTCACCCAAAATGGCTTGGCCAGCATGGTTCGCCCAGATCGGCTCGCCCAGATCGGCTGGGCTAGCATGGTGACTTGGTGACTTGGTGAGAGTACTTGGAACTGTCAAGAACAAAGGCCAAACTTACATGCAAACTCTACTACTACGCAAACGTAGGTTGCAATTATAGAGAAATTGCAAGGCCGTCACAATGGCCCGACGCCAATGCTCTGACTACTAAGTCAATTTTCTCTTGCAATCGCCATGCTGCCATTCATAGAGAGATCTCCCCATTCACTTGTGACGATGCAAAATCCAAGTTCTAGATGCGAGCTTTCCCTTGAAAGGCCGCGTTCCAAGACATCTCGATGACACATTGGAATGACAACCGCTGTCGAACCATTCCCAATGTTGTTTCGATCGAGTTGGCATAGAGGCGATCTTAGGGAGCTCCTGCGTAGCAATTGGGAAGTGCTTTTGTACACTTATCTCACAAAAACCAATGTTAGCTGAACAAATTTAGAATCCAAGGCTCGTATCCATCGATATCGTCAGCACTGGGTCTATATTCAAAGGCCACAGAGAGGTTCCGATAAGAGAAGCTCCACTGCTCGCTTGCACAAACATCCCCAAATGCTAGACGCAAGCTCTCGCCCTTAGCATCGCTCTCCAGATCATCGCAATGAAACATTGGAATGACAACCCCTGTCGAACAACTCCCGAATTTGTGCCGATGGAGTGAGAAATAAGAGCTAGATCGGGTCGACGAAAATGGCTAAGCCAGATCGGGTCGGCCAGCATGGCTCGCCCAGATCGGGTCGACCAGCATGGCTCGGCCACCATTTTTTGTCGAGAGCTTTCGATATTAAAGCTCTCGTGTAGCCGCGATAAGTACACCATGACAATTTGCTAGAGCGCTGAGCACCCATAGCAAATTTCCATTATACCAAGCAACTCCAGAGTGCTAGACAAGGGTTCACGTTTAGATCAGGTTTTAAAATCACCAAAAAGACACGCCATGGATCGGCAACCGCTGCCTCACCTTTTCCAAAATTGAGTCATCAAAAAACATGATCTAAAGGAGAGCCAAGGAAAAGCACCGAGATCGCTTTGTGCCCCTTTCATTGATTCAACATCAGGATACACCGTTTGAAAACCCAACAATCCGATCCGCCTAGACACCAATGTTGAATCAATGAAAGGGGCATGGGAGAGGCTCACGGCAATAGCCTCTCCTATATAAGCTATTAGTGTGAGGCTCGCTCTGCATTAGAAATCTACAATAGCACGGACAACTCCCTTAAAAATCCAATTCAATGAAAAATGTCACCAAACAGCCATCCATGACATCGTTTTCGGAGCTCAGCCAGATCGGATTGGCCAGCATGGCTCGCCCAGATCAGCTCGGCCAGAACGGCTTGCCCAGATTGGGTCGGCCAGAATGGCTCACCTAGATCAGCATGGCCAGCATGGCTCGGCCAGAATGGCTCAACCAGATCGGGTCAGCCAGCATGGCTCGCCCAAATCGGCTCGGCCAGGCTGGCTCACCCACCATTATTCAAGCACACTACCTCCCCTATATAAGCTATTAGTGCAAGCCTTACTCTACATTAGAAATGTAAATTCAGTGCACAAATACCTTAAAACCCAATTCAATGAAAAATGTGCCCAAACAGCCATCCACGACACCATTTTTGGAGCTCGGCCAGATCGGGTCAGCCAGCATGGCTCGCTCAGATCGGCTCGGAAAGGCTGGCTCGCCCACCATTTTTCAAGCACACTACCTCCCTTATATAAGCTATTAGTGCAAGCCTTACTCTACATCAGAAATGTACATTCAGTGCACAAGTACCTTAAAACCCAATTCAATGAAAAATGTGACCGAATAGCCATCTGCGACCCCATTTTTCATGAGGTTGTCAACAAAGACAAAGATTGGCATTGGTTAGGTGATTTGATTGCATCAGTCCGGGGGGTAAATTGATCAATTTTTGGAGACCGACTAGAATGGCTTGACAACCATTTTATATCGGAAGCTACCTGATTTGAGAATTATGACTCAAGTAGAATGGCTCGGGTACCCCTTTTATGAACTTAAAGAGTCGACTTGGTGCACCGACCTGGTAGGGTGACTTGATGAACAAACTTAAAGAGTCAACTTGGTGAGAGTACTTGGTGGGCCGACCTGGCAAGGTGACTTGATGAACTAACTTAAAGAGTTGACTTGGTGAGAGTACTCGGTGGGCTGCCCTGGTCACGTGACTTGATGAACGAACTTAAAGAGTCAACTTGGTGGGCCAACTTGGCCAGGTGACTTGATGAACGAACTTAAAGAGTCCACTCGGTGGGTCGAACTAGTGGGATGACTTGGTGAGAGTACTTGGTGGGCTGACCTGGCAGGGTGACTCGATGAACGAATTTAGAGAGTCGACTTTGAGAGAGTGCTTTGTGGGTCAAACTGGCGGGGTGACTTAATGAACAAAATTAAAGAGTCAACTTGGTGAGAGAACTTGGTGGGCCGAGCTAGTGTGGTGAATTGATAGACGAACCTAAAGAGTCGACTTTGTGAGAGTACTTGGTGGGCCGACATGGCGGGGTGACTTGATGACCGAACTTAAAGGGTCGACTTGGTGAGAGTACTTGGTGGGGTGACTTGGCGGGGAGACTTGAGGAACAAACTTAAAGAGTCGACCTTGTGGGCCGACTTGGCAGAGTGACTTCATGAATGAACTTAAAGAGTCCACTTGGTGGGCCGACCTGGTGGGGTGACTTGATGAATGAAATTAAAGAGTTGACTTGGTGAGAGTAATTTGTGGGCTGACCTGGCAGGGTGACTTGATGAATGAACTTAAAGAGTCGACTTGGTGGGGTGACTTGATGAACGCACTTGAAGGGTCGACTTGGTGGGGTGACTCTATGGATTGACCTAAAGAGTTGACTTGGTGAGAGTACTTGGTGGGGCGACTTGATGAATAGACTTAAAGAGTCAACTTGGTGAGAGTACTTGGTGGGGTGACTTGATGAGCGCACTTGAAGAATCGAGTTGGTTAGAGTACTTGGTGGGGTGACTTGATGAACGGACTCAAAGATTCAACTTGCTAAGAGTACTTGGTGGCTCGACTTGATGAGAAAACTTAAAGAGTCCACTTGGTGAGAGTACTTGGTGGGGTGAACTGATGAATGGACTTAAAGAATTGACTTGGTGGGAGTACTTGGTTGGCCGAACTGGTGGGGTGACTTGATGAACGGACATAAAGAGTCAACTTGGTGGGAGTACTTGGTTGGCCGAACTGTTACTTGTTCTGGTGACTTGATGAACGGACTTAAGGAGTCGACTTGGTGGGGTCACTTGATGAAAGGACTTAAAGAGTTGACTTGGTGAGAGTACTTGGTGGGGTGACTTGATGAAAGAACTTAAAAGGTCGACTTGGCAGGGTGACTTGGTGAACGGACCTAAAGAGTTGACTCGGTGAGAGCACTTGGTGAGGTGACCTGATGAACTGACTCAAAGAGTTGACCTGGTGAGTGTACTTAACGGCTTGACTTGATGAGCAGACTCAAAGAGTCCACTTGGTGAGAGTACTTGGCAGGGTGAACTGATGAACAGAATTAAAGAGTCGACTTGGTGGGAGTACCTGGTGGGGTGACTTGATGAAGGGACATAAAGAGCTGACTTGGTGAGAGTACTTGTTTTGGTGACTTGATGAATGGACTTAAACAGTCGACCTGGTGGGGTGACTTGATGAAAGGACTTAAAGAGTCGACTTGGTGAGAGTACTTGGTGGGGTGACTTGATGAACGCACTTGAACAATCGACTTGGTTAGAGTACTTGGTGGGGTGACTTCATGAATGGACTCAAAGAGTCGACTTGGTGAGAGTACTTGGTGGCTTGATTTGATGAGCAAACATAAAGAGTCAACTTGGTGAGAGTACTTGGTAGGGTGAATTGATGAACGAACTTAAAGAGTCGACTTGCTGGGAGTACTTGGTGGGCCGACCTGGTGGGGTGACTTGATGAACGAACTTAAAGAGTCAACTTGGTTAGAGTACTTGTTCTGGTGACTTGATGAACGGACATGAAGAGTCGACTTGGTTGGGTGACTTGATGAAAGGACTTAAAGAGTCGACTTGGTGAGAGTACTTGGTGGGGCGACTTGATGAATGGACTTAAAGGGTCAACTTGGCAGGGTGACTTGATCAACGCACTTGAAGGGTCGAGTTGGTGGGGTGACTTGATGAATAGACCTAAAGAGTTGACCGGGTGAGAGTACTTGGTGGGGTGACTTGATGAACAAAGTTAAAGAGTCGACTTGGTGAGAGTACTTGGTCGAGTGACTTGATGAACGCACTTGAAGAATTGACTTAGATAGAGTACTTGGTGGGGTGACTTGATGAACGAACTTAAAGAGTCAACTTGGTGGGCCGACCTAGCCGGGTGACTTGATGAACGAACTTAAAGAGTCCACTTGGTGGGCCGACCTGGCGAGGTGACTTGATGAATGAACCTAAAGAGTCGACTTGGTGAGAGTACTTGGTGGGAGGACATAGCGGGGTGATTTGATGAACGAACTTAAAGAGTCAACTTGGTGAGAGTACTTGGTGGGGTGACTTGATGAACGAACCTAAAGAGTCGACTTGGTGGGCCGACCTAGTAGGGTGACTTGATGAACGAACTTAAAGAGTCGACTTGGTGGGCTGACCTGGTGGGGTGACTTGGTGAGAGTACTTGGTGGGCTGACCTGGCAAGGTGACTCGATGAACGAACCTAGGGAGTCGACTTTGCGAGAGTACTTGGTGGGTCGAAATGGCAGCGTGACTTGATGAACGAACTTAAAGAGTCAACTTGGTGAGAGAACTTGGTGGGCCGAGATGGTGGGGTGAATTGATGAACGAACCTAAAGAGTCAACTTTGTGAGAGTACTTGGTGGGCTGACCTGGCTGGGTGACTTGATGATCGAACTTAAAGGGTCGACTTGGTGAGAATACTTGGTGGGCCGACCTGGCTGAGTGACTTGATAGAGTCGACATTGTGAGAGTGCTTGGTGGGGTGACTTGATGAACAAACCTAAAGAGTCAACCCAGTGAGAGTACTTGGTGGGCTGACCTGGTGAGAGTACTTCGTGGGCCGACCTGGCGGGGTGACTTCATGAGCAAACTTGAAGAGTCGACTTGGTGAGAGTACTTGGTGGGCTGACCTGGCGGGGTGACTTGATGAACGAACTTAAAGAGTCAACCTTGTGGGCCAACTTGGCAGAGTGACTTCATGAACAAACTTAAAGAGTCCACTTGGTGGGCCGACCTGGATGGGTGACTTGCTGAACGAACTTAAAGAGTCGACTTGGTGAGAGTAATTTGTGGGCTAACCTGGCGGGGTGACTTGATGAATTAACTTAAAGAGTTGACTTGGTGGGGTGACTTGATGAACGCACTTGAAGGGTCGACTTGGTGGGGTCAATCTATGTACGGACCTAAAGAGTTGACTTGGTAAGAGCACTTGGTGGGGTGAATTGATGAACAGACTCAAAGATTCGACTTGGTGAGAGCACTTGGTGGGGTGACTTGATGAGCGCACTTGAAGAATCGACTTGGTTAGAGTACTTGGTGGGGTGACTTGATGAACGGACTCAAAGAGTCGACTTGCTGAGAGTACTTGGTGGCTCGACTTGATGAGAAGACTTAAAGAGTCCACTTGGTGAGAGTACTTGGTGGGGTGAACTGATGAACGGACTTAAAGAAAAGACTTGGTGGGAGTACTTGGTTGGCCAAACTAGTGGGGTGACTTGATGAACGGACATAAAGAGTCGACTTGGTGAGAGTACTTGTACTTGTTCTGGTAACTTGGTGAATAGACTTAAAGAGTCAACTTGGTGGGGTGACTTGATGAAAGGACTTAAAGAGTCGACTTGGTGAGAGTACTTGGTCAGGTGACTTGATGAACACACTTGAAGAATTGACTTGGTTAGAGTACTTGGTGGGGCGACTTGATGAATGAACTTAAAGAGTCGACTTGGTGGGCCGACCTGGCGAGGTGACTTGCTGACCTGGCAGGGTGACTTGATGAATAAACTTAAAGAGTCCACTTGGTGGGCCGACTTAGCGGGGTGACTTGATGAATGAACCTAAAGTGGCAACTTGGTGAGAGTACTTGGTGGGCAGACATAGCGGGGTGATTTGATGAGTGAACTTAAAGAGTCAACTTGATGAGAGTACTTGGTGGGGTGACTTGATGAACGAACCTAGAGAGTCGACTTGGTGGGCCGACCTAGCAGGGTGACTTGATGAACAAACCTAAAGAGTCAACTTGGTGGGCCGTACTGGCAGGGTGACTTGATGAACAAACTTAAAGAGTCAACTTGGTGGGCCGACCTGGTAGGGTGACTTGATGAACAAACTTAAAGAGTCGACTTGGTGAGAGTACTTGGTGGGCCGACCTGGCAGGGTGACTTGATGAACAAACTTAAAGAGTTGACTTGGTGAGAGGACTCAGTGGGCTGACCTAGTCACGTGACTTGATGAACAAACTTAAAGAGTCGACTTGGTGGACCGACTTGGCTGGGTGACTTGATGAACGAACTTAAAGAGTCGACTTGGTGGGTCAAACTAGAGGGGTGACTTGGTGAGGGTACTTGGTGGGCTGACCCGACAGGGTGACTTGATGAACGAACTTAGAGAGTCGACTTTGTGAGAGTAATTGGTGGGTCGAACTGGTAGGGTGACTTGATGATCGAACTTAAAGAGTCGACTTGGTGAGAGAACTTGGTGGGCCGAGCTGGCAGTTTGTATTGATGAATGAACCTAAAGAGTCAACTTTGTGAGAGTACTTGGTGGGCCGACCTGGCGAGGTGACTTGATGACCGAACTTAAAGGGTCGATTTGGTGAGAGTACTTGGCGGGCCGACTTGGTGGAGCGACTTGATGAACGAACTTAAAGAGTCAACTTGGTGAGAGTACTTGGTGGGGTGACTGGATGAACAAACCTAAAGAGTCGACTTGGTGAGAGTACTCGGTAGGCCGACCTGGTGGGCTGACTTGGTGATCAAACTTAAAGAGTCGACTTGGTGAGAGTACTTGGTGGGCTGACCTGGCGGGGTGACTTGATGAATGAACTTAAAGAGTCGACTTGGTGGGCCGACTTGGCAGAGTGACTTCATGAATGAACTTAAAGAGTCCACTTGGTGGGCCGACCTAGCAGGGTGACTTGATGAACGAACTTAAAGAGTCGACTTGGTTGGGTGACTTGATGAACGCACTTGAAGGGTCACCTTTGTGGGGGTGACTCTATGAACAGACCTAAAGAGTTGACTTGGTGAGAGCACTTGGTGGGGTGACTTGATGAACAGACTCAAAGAGTCGACTTGGTGAGAGTACTTGGTGGCTCGACTTGGTGAGCGCACTTGAAGAATTGACTTGGTCAGAGTACTTGGTGGGGTGACTTGATGAACGGACTTGATGAGCAGACTTAAAGAGTCCACTTGGTGGGGTACTTGGCGGGGTGAACTGATGAACGAACTTAAAGAATCGACTTAGTGGCAGTACTTTGTTTGCCAAACTGGAGGGGTGACTTGATGAACGGACATAAAGAGTCGACTTGGTGAGAGTACTTTTACTAGTTCAGGTGACTTGATGAACGAACTTAAAGAGTTGACTTGGTGGGGTGACTTGATGAAAGGACTTAAAGAGTCGACTTGGTGAGAGTAATTGGTGGGGTGACTTGATGAACGGACTTAAGGGGTTGACTTGGTTAGAGTACTTGTTCTGGTGACTTGATGAACAGACTTGAAGAGTCGACTTGGTGGGGTGACTTGATGAAAGGACTTAAAGAGTCGACTTGGTGAGAGTACTTGGTGGGGTGACTTGATGAACGGACTTAAAGGGTCGACTTGGAGGGGTGACTTGATGAAGGAACCTAAAGAGTTGACTTGGTGAGAGTACTCGGCGGGGTGAACTGATGAACAGACTTAAAGAGTCAACTTGGTGGGCCGACCTGGTGGGGTAACTTGATGAATGGACTTATAGAGTCGACTTGGTGAGAGTACTTGTTCTGGCGACTTGATGAACAGACTTAAAGAGTCGGCTTGGTGGGGTGACTTGATGAAAAGACTTAAAGAGTCGACTTGGTGGGGTGACTTGATGAACAGACTTAAAGGGTAAAATTTGTGGGGTGTCTTGATGAACGGACCTAAAGAGTTGACTTGGTGAGAGTACTCGGTGGGGTGACCTGATGAACAGACTTAGAGAGTGGACTTGGTGGGCCGACCTAGTTGGGTGACTTCGTGAACGGACTTAAAGAGTCGACTTGGTAGGAGTACTTGGTGGGGTGACTTGACGAAAAAACTTCAAGGGTCGACTTGGCGAGGTGACTTGATGATCGATCCTAAAGAGTTGACTTGGTGAGAGTACTTGGTGTGGTGACTTGATGAACAGACTTAAAGAGTCGAATTGGTGAGAGTACTTGGTGGGGTGACTTGATGAACGCACTTGAAGAGTCAACTTGGTGGGGTGACTTTATGAACGGACCTAAAGAGTTGACTTGTTGAGAGTACTTGGTGGGGTGACTTGATGAACATAGTTAAAGAGTCGACTTGGTGAGAGTACTTCGTTGGGTGACTTGATGAACCTATTTGAAGAATCGACTAGGTTAGAGTACTTGGTTGGGTGACTTGATGAACGAACTTAAAGATAAAACTTCGTGGGCCGACCTGGCGGGGTGACTTGATGAACGAACTTAGAGAGTCGACTTGGTGAGAGTACTTGGTGGGGCAACTTGATGAATGCACGTGAAGAATCAACTTTGTTAGAGTACTTGGTTGGGCGACTTGATGAACGGACTCAAAGAGTCTACTTGGTGAGAGTACTTGGTGGCTCGACTTGATGAGCAGACTTAAAGAGTCAATTTGGTGAGAGTACTTGGCCAGGTGACTTGATGAATGAACTTAAAGAGTCGACTTGGTGGGTCAAACTAGCGGGGTGACTTGGTGAGAGTACTTGGTGGGCTGACCTGGCAGGGTGACTTGATGAAAAAACCTAGAGAGTCGACTTTGTGAGAGTACTTGGTGGGTTGAACTGGCGGAGTGACTTGATGAATGAACTTAAAGAGTTGACCTGGTGAGAGAACTTGGTGGGTCGAGCTGGCGGGGTGAATTGATGAATGAACCTAAAGAGTCGACTTTGTGAGAGTACTTGGTGAGCTGACCTGGCGGGGTGACTTGATGACTGAACTTAAAGGGTCGACCTGGTGGGCCGACCTGGCAAAGCGACTTGATGAATGAACTTAGAGAGTCAACTTTGTGAGAGTACTTGGTGGGGTGACTTGATGAACAAACTTAAAGAGTCAACCTGGTGAGAGTACTTGGTGGGCTGACCTGGCGGGGTGACTTGATGAGCAAACTTAAAGAGTCGACTTGGTGAGAGTACTTGGTGGGGTGACCTGGCCGGGTGACTTGATGAACAAACTTAAAGAGTTGACCTTGTGGGCTGACTTGGCAGAGTGACTTCATGAACGAACTTAAAGAGTCCACTTGGTGGGCCGACCTGGCGGGGTGACCTGATGAACGAACTTAAAGAGTCGACTTGGTGAGAATAATTTGTGGGCTGACCTGGTAGGGTGACTTGATGAATGAACTTAAAGAGTCGACTTGGTGGGGTGACTTGATGAACGCACTTGAAGGGTCGACTTGGAGGGTGACTCTATGAACAGACCTAAAGAGTTGACTTGGTGAGAGTACTTGGTGGGGTGACTTGATGAAAGGATTTAAAGAGTCAGCTTGGTGAGAGTACTTGGTGGGGCGACTTGATGAACGCACTTGAAGAATTGACTTTGTTAGAGTACTTGGTGGGGCGACTTGATGAATGGACTCAAAGAGTCTACTTGGTGAGAGTACTTGGTGGGGTGACTTGATGAACGCACTTGAAGAATTGACTTGGTTAGAGTACTTGGTGGGGTGACTTGATGAACGGACTCAAAGAGTCGACTTGGTGAGAGTACTTGGTGGCTCGACTTGACGAGCAGACTTAAAGAGTCAACTTGGTGAGAGTGGGCCTAATGGGGCGAGGTTGTGAGTGGGCCTAACAGGGTTGGTTGGTTCATTGAGATGACATGGCGAGTTGACTTGGCGAGTCGACCTGGCGAGCGAACTTAAAGAGTCAACTTGGCAGTGTACTCTAGTCAACTTGGTGAAGCGACCTGGCGAGCAGGCTCAAAGAGTCAACATGGTGAGGTGACTCATTGAGTCAACATGGTGAGGTGACTCATGGTGAGGAGCTATCCTTGAGGCATCTTGGTGGGCCTACTTGATTAGTCAACTTGGTGAGTCGACCTGACGATCTGACACAGTGAGCGAGCTTAAAGAGGCAATGACTTGGTGAGGTAACTCGGCAAGTCAACTTATCGAGGCAAGATGGTGAGTCGACTTGGTGAGCTGACTTGGTGAGCACAGTTAAAGAGTCAACTTCGTGAGGTGACTCGGTGAGCTGACTTGGGGAGCCGACACGATGAGCGGTCTTAAAGAAGAGGTGACCTAGTGGGGCAACCTGGTGAGGTGAGATGGTAAGTCATCTTGGTGAGTCGGCTTGACGAGCTATGAGTGGACTTAAAGAGTCAATTCTTGATTTGGCAAAGACCACATGGTCAGATGACTTGGTGAGCTGACCTGGCTAGCAAAATTGGCAAGCAAACTTATAGAATCGACTTGTTGTCCCCAGCCAGGATCGCACGCCTAGGTCGACCCAACTTGGGTCACCCAACTCCGTTGCCCCAGTCTCGGGCGACCCAACTAGGTCGCCAGAGTGGGTCGACTAGGGGAAAAAAAATTAAAAAAATCATGGGAGGCACTTAGAATCATGTCGAGCATGGTGACTTGAGTTGTGCAAAAAAATTGGTGGTAGTTAAGGCTCAACGCGATTCGAGTCGACGTTCAGGTAGTTGGGGCGATTCGTGTTGGAGTTGCCAACACGGTTCGAGTTGAAAACTTTGGGCATTAACCCCAAAAAGAAAAAAGTTGACCTCTTTTGGACCACGTACATGACTTGGGGCACTTAGAATCAAGTCGAGCACGGTGACATGGGTTGTGCAAAAAATTCGGAGGCGATTCGAGTCAGGGTAGCCAACTCAATTTGAGTTCAAAACTTTGGGCGTTGACCAAAAAAATAAGTTGACCGATTTTGGATCACGTACATGAGTCGTTTGCCCTCGCAAAAATTACAAAACCCGGGGACCCACCTGGAATTTGCAGTCGAAAGATTTTTCTGCCCTCACAAAAATTTACAAACCCCACCCGCTCAAAATTTGGACTTGGAAGATTTTTTCACCCTCGCGAAATTCACAAACCCCACCCGCTCAAAATTTGGAAGTTGGAAATTACGAAACCCCGCCCGCCCGAAATTTGGACTTGGAAGATTTTTTTGCCCTCACAGAAATTGCAAACCTGACCCACATTGAAATTTCACTTGGAAGACTTTTTTGCACTCGCTGAAATTACAAAACCCCACCCATGGGGAATTCGGCAGTTGGGAGATTTTTCCGCCCTTTCGAAAATCACAAACCCCACTAGCTCAGAATTTGGGACTCGAGAGATTTTTTTCCCCCTCATTGAAATTTTACAAAACCCCACTCGCCCAAAATTTGGCACTTGGGAGATTTTTCTGCCCTGGCAGAAATTTCTACAAAACCCCTCCCTCCTGCCAGGAATTTGGCACTCGAGAGATTTTTCTGCCCTGGCAAAAATTGCAAAACCCACCCGCCAGGAATTTGGCACCTGGGAGATTTTTACGCCCTCGCAAAAATTGCAAACTCCACCCACTGAGAATTTGGCACTTGGGAGATTTTTTTTCCCTCGCGGAAATTTTCACAAAACCCCACTCGCCCGGAATGTGGCACTTGGGAGATTTTTCCGCCCCGGCAGAAATTGCAAAACCCCACCCACCAGGAATTCGGCACTAGGGAGATTTCTTTTCCCTCGTGAAAATTTTCACAAAACCCCACCCGCTCGAAATTTGGCACCTTGGAGAGTTTTCTCTCCCTCGCAAAAAACTGCAAACCCCACCTGCCCGAAATTTGGCACTTGGAAGATTTTCCCGCACTCGCACAAATTACAAACCCCACCCGCCAAGAATTTGGCACCTGAGAGATTCTTACGAGCTCGCAAGAGAAAACCTTGCAAATCCCACCCCCACCCAAAATTTGGCATTTGGGAGATTTTCTCGCCCTCGCGCAAATTACAAACCCCACCTGCCTCAGAGTCAGAAAAGGTGTTATGAATCGAGGCGACATAGGGCTGAATCTCAGTGGATCGTGGCAACAAGGCCACTCTACCACTTACAATACCTCGTCGCTTATTTAAGTCTTCTGCAAAAGATTCTTCTCGATGACCGCTTGAAATTAATATCCAAGGTTGCTCTAACAGGCTAGTGCGCCGATCAGAGATGGCCAATGACACGGGCCCCTGGGAGTGCAAGAGCACCCCTACTACGGGTCGCGATGCAACCGGAGAGAGATATGCACCGCATCTAGCATTGATTCTAACTTAGAGGCATTTAGTCATAATCTGACACATGGTAGCTTTGCGCCACTGGATTTTCAACCAAGCGCGATGACCAAATGTGTCAATCAACGATTCCTCTTGTACTAAGTTGAATTACTATCGTGGCGTGGATCATCAGTAGGGTAAAAATAACCTGTCTCACGATGGTCTAAACCCAGCTCACATTCCCTATTGGTGGGTGAACAATCCAACACTTGGTGAATTCTGCTTCACAATGATAGGAAGAGCCGACATCGAAGGATCAAAAAGCAACGTCGCTATGAACGCTTGGCTACCACAAGCCAGTTATCCCTGTGGTAACTTTTCTGACACCTCTAACTTCAAATTCCAAAAGTCTAAAGGATCGATAGGCCACGCTTTCATGGTTTGTATTCATACTGAAAATCAAAATCAAATGATCTTTTACCCTTTTGTTCCACACAAGATTTTTTTTCTCATTGAGCTCATCTTAGGACACTTGCGTTATCTTTTAACAGATGTGCCGCCCCAGCCAAACTCCCCACCTGACAATTTCTTCTGCTCGGATCGACATGCCTAGACGCACCTTAAGGCCAAAAATAGGGGCATTGCCCCATCTCCGCATCATGGAATAAGTAAAATAACGTTAAAAGTAGTGGTATTTCACTTGCACCCGAAAGCTCCCACTTATTCTACACCTCTCAAGTCATTTCACAAAGTCAGACTAGAGTCAAGCTCAACAGGGTCTTCTTTCCCCGCTGATTCCGCCAAGCCCATTCCCTTGGCTGTGGTTTCACTAGATAGTAGATAGGGACAGTGGGAATCTCATTAATCCATTCATGTGCATCACTAATTAGATGACAAGGCATTTGGCTACCTTAAGAGAGTCATAGTTACTCCCACCGTTTACCTGCGCTTGGTTGAATTTCTTCACTTTGACATTCAGAGCACTGGGCAAAAATCACATTGCGTCAACATCTGCAGGGACCATCGCAATGCTTTGTTTTAATTACACAGTTGGATTCCCCTTGTCCGTACCAATTTTAACTCGACTGTTCGCCGCCTAGGGAAAGCCCTCCGAAGGGGGCATCCTGCGTCCGTCGCCCGATCGGCATGTGACGGCCCACCCTCGCCGTGGGAGTAGCTCGGGAAGGCTGCCAACAGCCCATGAGTTTGAGGCACAGACCCCTAGGTCCAGCCCTCAGAGCCAATCCTTTTCCTGAAGTTATGGATCCATTTTGCCAACTTCCCTTACCTACATTGTTCTATTGACCAGAGGCTATTCACCTTGGAGACTTGATGCGATTATGAGTACGACTGGGCATGAACGGTACATGATCCTCTAGATTTTCAAGGGCCGCCAAAGGCGCACCAAACACTGCAAGACTTGCGGTGCTCTTCCAGCCGCTGGACCCTATCTCTGGTTGAACCGATTTCAGGGTGGGTAGGCTGTTAAAAAGAAAAGATAACTCTTCTCGAGACCCCCGCCGACATCTCTAGATTTCCTAACATTTTCGTCTGCCACCACGTCCTGGTTCGGGAATATTAACCCGATTCCCTTTTGATGATCGTGCAAAGTGTGCCCTTGAAATAGGGTTTCCCCATCTCTTAGGATCGACTAACCCATGTCCAAGTGTTGTTCACATGGAACCATTCCCCACTTCAGTCTTCAAAGTTCTCAACAACAACCCCCTAAGGTTTCGCAACAACCCCCTAAGGTTTCGCAACAACCCCCGTGTCCTCCTATTCATTGGAGCCTGGCACTTGCCCCGACGATCGAGTATAGGTTGCGCGCTTCAGTGCCATCCTTTTTCGGGGCTAGTTGATTCAGTAGGTGAGTTGTTACACACTCCTTAGTGGATTTCAACTTCCATGACCACTGTCCTGCTGTCTTAATCAACCAACACCCTTTGTGGGATCTGGGTTAGCGTGCAATTTGGCACCGTAACTCGGCTTTCAGTTCATCCCGCATCGCCAATTTTGCTTACCAAAAATGGCCCACTTGGAGCTCACGATTCCATGGCATGGCTCAATAGAGAAGCCACGCTGACTTACCTATTTAAAGTTTGAGAATAGGTTGAGGGCGTTACGCCCCCGATGCCTCTAATCATTTGCTTTACCTGATAAAACTCGCACGTGAGCTCCAGCTATCCTAAGGGAAAATTCAAAGGAAACCAGCTACTAGACGGTTCGATTAGTCTTTCGCCCCTATACCCAAGTCAGACGAACGATTTGCACGTCAGTATCACTGTGGGCCTCCACCAGAGTTTCCTCTGGCTTCGCCCTGCTCAGGCATAGTTCACCATCTTTCGGGT
>CM053784.1:568090368-568180368 GCA_028749045.1 Cupressus sempervirens | reverse complement strand
GCCACAGCCATTCGGATCGCACAGGGCAGGACAGGGCATGGAGAGTTTCCGCATCCAAACAAAAATTATCGGTAATACTCTACACTTCTACTGGCCCAGACCACAAAGGCTGCCACGACAGTGGCATGCACTTCTATAGGATGAGACAGTGAAGAGGCGAGCATGCACCGAGAACGCACTAGCGAATAAATTATGCGACAACCAAACCTTTTGCCGGTGCCCCTCTCAATCCCAAGGCGCTACCAATTGGCAAAAAATTAGGGTGGAGAGTGGACCCTTGATGAAATTAGGGACGTCGAGCAATGCATCGATGCAACCATCTCTTTCCTTCTTGCCATCCGAGCAAGATAAAAATGCAATGATAGAACGTGCCAATGAGATGGAGCCCTAGGCTAAAAGATACAACTCCATGCACACTCAGCAACAAGCGCATCTTAGAATCGAACACCAAATGTGCAGTGTGTTGCAAGCCGTGTAGACACCTACATATAGGGTATATCCAACAAAACAAAGCAACAAGTACTTCCCACCAGCTCTACCATTGCAATTACCGAATGGGATATACTCACCACCATAGATTAATGACCATCATTACCGTCTCGAAATAGATACAAGCACATCGAGCTTCATCTGATCAACTAGATGAATTTCACCTTGAAGGGGCCCAATCCAAAAGTTTCAGAGGTCACCTCCTGGAACTCTCAAGAATAAGGGGCATCTTACATGCAAACTCTGCTACTGCGAAAACATAGGTTGCAATTAAAGAGAAATTGCAAGGCCGTCACAATGGCTCGAGGCCAATGCTCTGACTAAGTCAATTTTCTCTTACAATCACCATGCTGCCGTTCACAGAGAGATCTCCCCATTCACTTGTGACGTGACGCACAATCCAAGTGCTAGATGCAAGCTCACCCTTGAAAGGCCACTTTCCAAGGCATCCCTCGATGATACATTGGAATGACAACCGCTGTCAAACCATTCCCAATGTTGTGCCGGTCGAGTTGGCACAGAGGCAACCTTGGGGAGCTCCCATGTAACAATTGGGATGTGCTTTTGTAACCATCTCTCACAAAGACCAATGTTAGTTGTGAACAAATTTTGAATCCAAGGGCTCGCATCCATCGATATCGTCGGTACTGGGTCTATATACAAAGGCCACAGATAGGTTTCGAGAAGATCTGATGTTACTGATTTCATTTGGAATCCAGGGTGCATTCGTCCTTGCCCACACGAGCAATGGCTCTTCTGATCGAATGGCCACAGGGAGCTTCCAATAACAAAGGCTCCCTTGTCACTCAGGATGCACAGCCCAACTGCTAGACGATGGCTCATCCTTCAGATCGTTGCCCAGGCAACCACCACAATGGCAAAATAAGGATGGCTTCATGGCCCTTCCAATAGAAATGATGCTAGTGCCAATATTCAAAATTTGAATAACATGTCTTTCTCGAACACAAGCACCGATTCTATTGGGGAGGGTCACCGAGAGCTTTTGTTATCAAAGCCCCCCATTCTAGCCGCAATAGGCACGAAAAAAATTTTGCTAGAGCGCCAAGCACCCACCTCATGGCTAGACACAAGGGCTCACCATTAGATCAACTTTGAAATCATAGAATAGATGCACTATAGAATGGTAACCGCTGCCAAGTCTCTTTCGTAATTGTGTCGGTCGAGTGATCAAAGAAGGTGATCTAAGAGAGGGTCCAAGCGTAGGCATTCATTGGGGGATTCGTGCCGATGGCATAAATTTATGCAATACCCGAGCAACACTGGATGGAGGTGCTAGACGAGGGCTCCCATTTTAGATCGAGTTTTAAAATCACCAAGAAGATGCGGTGAGGGCTGGCAACTGCTACCAAACCCTTTTCCAAAATTGAGCCAGCTGAGTGACAAAGAAAACATGATCTAAAGGAGAGTCCAGGAATAGCAACCTCAAGGGTGGGCTTCATGCACCTCGAATTGATTCAACGTCGACGTCCACTGTTTCAAAATCTAACATATCCATCCACCCTGAAAGTGGCATTGAATCAATGAGGGGGGCATAGGAGAGCCTAGCGGCAACCACCTCTCCCATTGTAGCCGTGATAGGCACGCAAAGATTTTTTCTAGAGCGCCAAGCACCCACCTCATGGCTAGAGACAAGGGCTCGCCATTAGATCAACTTCGAAATCGCAGAACAGACATGGTGTAGAATGGCAACCGCTGCCAAGTCTCTTCCATAATTGCGTCAGTCGAGTGATTGAAGAAGGTGATCTAAGAGAGGGTCCAAGCATATGCATTCATTGGGGGATTCGCGCCGATGGCATAAATTTATGCAATACCCAAGAAACACCAGACGGAGGTCCTAGACGAGGGCTCCCATTTTAGATCAAGTTTTAAAATCACCAAGTAGATGCGGTGAGGGCTAGCAAGCACTGCCAAACCTTTTTCTGAAATTGCGCCAGCTAAGTGACATGAAAACATGATCTAAAGGAGAGTCTCAGAATAGCACCCTCGAGGGTGGGCTTCATGCCCCTCTAATTGATTCAACGTCGGCGTCCACCATTTCAAAATTTGACATATCCATCCACCCTGACAGTGGCGTTGAATCAATGAGGGGGGCATGGGAGAGGCTCGTGGCAACCACCTCTCCCATTATAGCCGTGATAGGCACGCAAAATTTTTTTCTAGAGCACCAAAGCACCCACCTCATGGCTAGAGACAAGGGCTTGCCATTAGATCAACTTCGAAATCGCAAAACAGATGCGGTGTAGAATGGAAACCACTGCCAAGTCTCTTTTGTAATTGCGTCAGTCGAGTGATCGAAGAAGGTGATCTAAGAGAGGGTCCAAGCGTAGGCATTCATTGGGGGATTCACGCCGATGGCATAAATTTATGCAATACCCGAGCAACACCGAATGGAGGTGCTAGACGAGGGCTCCCGTTTTAGATCAAGTTTTAAAATCACCAAGTAGACGCGGTGAGGGTTGGCAACTGCCGCCAAACCTTTTTTTGAAATTGCGCCAGCTGAGTGACAAGAAAACATGATCTAAAGGAGAGTCCAGGTATAGCACCCATGAGGGTAGGCTTCATGCCCCTCTAATTGATTCAATGTCGGCATCCACCGTTTCAAAATCTGACATAACCATCCACCCTGACAGTGGCGTTGAATCAATGAGGGGGGCATGGGAGAGGCTTGTGGCAACCACCTCTCCCATTGTAGCTGACATAGGCATGCAAAAAAATTTTCTAGAGCACCAAGCACCCACCTCATGGCTAGAGACAAGGGCTCGCCATTAGATCAACTTCGGAATTGCAGAACAGACGCGGTGTAGAATGGCAACTGCTGCCAAGTCTCTTCTGTAATTGTGTCAGTCGAGTGATCAAAGAAGGTGATCTAAGAGAGGGTCCAAGCATAAGCATTCGTTGGGGGATTTGCGTCGATGTGCATAAATTTATGCAATACCCGAGCAACACCGGACAGAGGTGCTAGACGAGGTCTCCCATTTTAGATCGAGTTTTAAAATCACCAAGTAGACGCAGTGAGGGCTGGCAAGCGCTGCCAAACCTTTCTCCAAAATTGTGCCAGCTGAGTGAAAAAAAAATTATCTAAAGGAGAGTCCAAGAATAGCACCCTCGAGGGTGGGCTTCATGCCCCTCTAATTGATTCAACATCGGCGTCCACCGTTTCAGAATCCGACATATCCATCTACCCTGACAGCGGCGTTGAATCAATGAGGGGGGCAAGGGAGAGGCTCGTGGCAACCACCTCTTCCATTGTAGCCATGAAAGGCATGCAAAAAATTTTGCTAGAGCGCCAAGCACCCACCTCATGGCTATAGAGAAGGGCTCGCCATTAGATCAACTTCGAAATCGTAGAATAGACGCGGTGTAGAATGGCAACCGCTGCCAAGTCTCTTCCGTAATTTTGTCGGTTGAGTGATTGAAGAAGGTGATCGAAGAGAGGGTCCAAGTGTAGGCATTTTTTAGGGGATTCGCATCGATGGCATAAATTTATGCAACACCCGAGCAACACTAGATGGAGGTGCTAGACGAGGGCTCCCGTTTTAGATCAAGTTTTAAAATCACCAAGTAGACGCGGTGAGGGCTGGCAAGCGCTGCCAAACCTTTCTTTGAAATTGTGCCAGCTGAGTGACAAGAAAACATGATCTAAAGGAGAGTCCAGGAATAGCACCCTCGAGGGTGGGCTTCATGCCCCTCTAATTGATTCAACGTCAGTGTCCACCATTTCAAAATGCGACATATCTATCCGCCCTGACAGTGGCTTTGAATCAATGAGAGGGGCACGGGAGAGGCTCGCGGCAACCACCTCTCCTATTGTAGCTGCGATAGGCATGCAAAACATTTTGTAGAGCACCAAGCACCCACCTCATGGCTAGAGAGAAGGGCTCGCCATTAGATTAACTTTGAAATCGTAGAACAGACGCGGTGTAGAATGGAAATCACTGCCAAGTCTCTTCCGTAATTGTGTTGGTCGAGTGATCAAAGAAGGTGATCTAAGAGAGGGTGCAAGCGTAGGCATTCGTTGGGGGATTCGTGCCGATGGCATAAATTTATGCAATACCCGAGCAACAGCGGACGAAGGTGCTAGATGAGGGCTCCCCTTTTAGATCGAGTTTTAAAATCACCAAGTAGACGCGGTGAGGGCTGGCAACCGCTGCCAAACCTTTTTCTAAAATTGCGCCAGCTGAGTGACAAGAAAACATGATCTAAAGGAGAATCCAAGAATAGCACCCTCGAGGATGGGCTTCATGCCCCTCTAATTGATTCAACGTTGGCGTCCACCGTTTCAAAATCTGACATATCCATCCGCCCTGACAGCAGCATTGAATCAATGAGGGGGACATGAGAGAGGCTTGCGGCAACCAACTCTACCATTGTAGCCATGATAGGCACGCAAAAAATTTTGCTAGAGTGCCAAAACACCCACCTCATGGCTAGAGACAAGGGCTCGCCATTAGATCAACTTCAAAATCGCAGAATAGATGCGGTGTAGAATGGCAACAGCTACCAAGTCTCTTCCATAATTGCATCGATCACGTGATCGAAGAAGGTTATCTAAGAGAGGGTCCAAGCATAGGCATTCGTTGGGGGATTCACGCCGATGGCATAAATTTATGCAAATACCCGAGCAACACTGGACGGAGGTGCTAGACGAGGGCTCCCATTTTAGATCCAGTTTGAAAATCACCAAGTAGGCGCGGTGAGGGCTAGCAACCGTTGCCAAACCTTTTTCCAAAATTGCACTAGCTGAGTGACAAGAAAACATTATCTAAAGGAGAGTCCATGTATAGCACCCACGAGGGTGGGCTTCATGCCCCTCTAATTGATTCAACGTCAGCATGCACCATTTCAAAATTTGACATATCCATCTGCCCTGACAGTGGCGTTGAATCAATGAGGGGGGCACGAGAGAGGCTCACGGCAACCACCTCTCCCATTGTAGCCTTGATAGGCATGCAAAAAAAATTTCTAGAGCACCAAGCACCCACCTCATGGCTACAGACAAGGGCTCGCCATTAGATCAACTTGAAATCGCAGAACAGACGTGGTGTAGAATGGCAATCATTGCCAAGTCTCTTCCGTAATTGCATCGGTCGAGTGATTGAAGAAGGTGATCTAAGAGAGGGTCCAAGCGTTAGGCATTCGTTGGGGGATTCATGTCGATGGCATAAATTTATGCAATACTTGAGCAACACCGTACGGAGGTGCTAGACGAGGGCTCCCATTTTAGATCGAGTTTTAAAATCACCAAGTAGACGCGGTGAGGGCTGGCAACCGCTGCCAAACCTTTTTCCAAAATTGCGCCAGCTAAGTGACAAGAAAACATGATCTAAAGGAGAGTCAAGGAATAGTACATCAAGGGTGGGCTTCATGCCCCTCTAATTGATTCAATGTCAGCATCCACCATTTCAAAATCTGACATATCCATCCGCCTTGACACCGACGTTGAATCAATGAGAGGGGCACGAGAGAGGCTCGCAGCAACCACCTCTCCTATATAAGCTATTGGTGTGAGGCTCCCTCTGCATTAGAAATTATCAAACACACCAACAACTGACTTAAAAATCAAAATCCTTGAAAATTCTGACCAAACAGCCATTCATGACCCAATTTTTTATGAGGTCGACAGAGGAGCAAAAGATTGTCATTGGTTAGGAGATGTGAGTTCATGGAGCCAAGGGACTGAAATTGTCACCGTGCTCTTCCGATCAACTAGATGAATTTCACCTTGAAGGGGCCCAATCCAAAAGTTCTAGAGGTCATCTCCTGGAACTCTCAAGAACAAGGCCCATCTTTACATGCAAACTCTACTACTGTGCAAACATAGGTTGCAATTATAGAGAAATTGCAAGGCCATCACAATGGCCCGAGGCCAATGGCTCCGACTAAGTCAATTTTTTCTTGCAATCACCATGTCACCGTTCACAGAGAGATCTCCCCATTCACTTGTGACGCGATGCACAATCCAAGTGCTAGACACGAGCTCGCCCTTGAAAGAAAGACCACTTTCCAAGACATCCCCCGATGACACATTGGAATGACAACCGATATCAAACCATTCCCTATGTTGTGCTGATCGAGTTGGCACAGAGACGACCTTAGGGAGCTCCCGCGTAGCAATCAGGATGTGCTTTCGTGCCCATCTCTCACAAAAACCAATGTTAGCTGTGAACAAATTTGGAATCCAAGGGCTCGCATCCATCGATATCGTCGCCACTGGGTCTATATACAAAGGCCACGGAGAGGTTCCGATAAGAGAAGCTCCCTTGCTCGCTCGCACAAACATCCCAAATTCTAGACACAAGCTCCCACCCTTAGCATCACTCTCCAGATCATCACAATGACACATTGGAATGACAACCGCTGTCAAACAACTCCCAAAATTGTGGCAATGGAGTGAGAAAGAAGAGCAACTTTGGGGAGCCGCACATAGCAAACGGGCTGCTGCTGCTTCATTTTGCTCTTATATAGATCTAACATCATTGATTTCATTTGGAATCTGAGGCTGCATTCATCCTTGCTCGCACAAGCAATGGCTCTTCTCATCGAATGGCCATAGGGAGCTTCCGATTACAAAGGCTCCCTTGTCACTCGTGATGCGCAGCCCAACTGCTAGACAACGGCTCACCCTTCAGATCGCTGCCCAAGAAACCACCACAACAGCACCATTGGAATGACAGCTGCTGCCGAACCATTCCAAAAATTTTGAGCCAAAGAAGTTGTTGCAAAGAGAACCACTCTGGGGAGAGAGCACATGCATAGCAAAATTGGGATGGCTTCACGGCCCTTCCAATAGAAACGATGCTGGTGCCACTATTCCAAATCTGATTAACGTGTCTTTCTCGAACTCCAGCACCAATTCTAATGGGTCGATATCATCGGCACTGGGTCTATATTCAAAGGCCACAGAGAGGTTCTAATAAGAGAAGCTCCACTGCTCGCTTGCACAAACATCCCCAAATGCTAGACGCAAGCTCCCACCCTTAGCATCGCTCTCCAGATCACCGCAATGACACATTGGAATGAGAACCACTGTCAAAAAACTCCTGAATTTGTGCCGATGGAGTGACAAACAAGAGCCAGATCGGGTTGACGAAAATAGCTAAGCCAGATCGGGTTGGCCAGCATGGCTCACCCAGATCGGGTTAGCCAGCATGGCTCGGCCACAATTTTTTGCCGAGAGCTTTTGATATTAAAGCTCCCGTGTAGCCGTGATAAGTACACCATGAAAAATTGCTAGTGCACCGAGCACCCATAGCAAATTGCCATTATACCAAGCAACATCAGAGTGCTAGACAAGGGTTCATGTTTAGATCAGGTTTTAAAATCACCAAAAAGACATGCCATGGATCGGCAACCGCTACCTCACCTTTTCCAAAATTGAGTCATCAGAAAACATGATCTAAAGGAGAGCCGAGGAAAAGCACCAAGATCACTTCATGCCCCTTTCATTGATTCAACATTAGGATACACTGTTTGAAAACCCAACAATCTGATCCGCCTAGACACCAATGTTGAATCAATGAAAGGGGCATGGGAGAGGCTCGCGACAACAACCTATCCTATATAAGCTATTAGTGTGAGGCTCACTCTGCATTAGAAATATGTGATAGCACAGACAACTCCCTTAAAAATCCAATTCAATGAAAAATGTGACCAAACAGCCATCCACGACACCATTTTTGGAGCTCGGCCAGCATGGCTCACCCAAATTGGCTCGGCCAGAACGGCTCGCCCAGATCAGGTCAGCCAGAATGGCTTGCCCAGATCAGCTCGGCCAGCATGGCTCGGCTAGAATAGCTCGGCCAAATCAGGTCAGCATGCATGGCTCGCCCAGATCAGCTCGGCCAAGCTGGCTCGCCCACCATTTTTCAAGCACACTACCTCCCCTATATAAGCTATTAGTGCAAGCCTTACTCTACATTAGAAATGTACATTCAGTGCACAAGTACCTTAAAACCCAATTCAACAAAAAATATGACCAAACAGCCATCCATGACACCATTTTTGGAGCTCGGCCAGATCGGGTCGGCTAGCATGGCTCGGCCAGATTGGCTCGGGTAGGATGGCTCAGCCAAAACAACTCGGCCAGATCGTGTCGGCTAGCATGGCTTGCCCAGATCAGCTCGGCCAGGTTGGCTCGCCCACCATTTTTCAAGCACACTACCTCCCCTATATAAGCTATTAGTGTAAGCCTTACTCTACATCAGAAATGTACATTCAGTGCACAAGTACCTTAAAACCCAATTCAATGAAAAATGTGACCGAATAGCCATCCACGACCCCATTTTTCATGAGGTTGTCAACGGAGACAAAGATTGGCATTGGTTAGGCGATTTGATTGCATCAATCAGGGGGGTAAATTGATCAATTTTTGGAGACCGACTTGAATGGCTTGACGACCATTTTATATCCGAAGCTACCTGATTTGAGAATTATGACTCAAGTAGAATGGCTCGGGTACCCATTTTACAAACATAAAGAGTTGACTTGGTGGGCCGACCTAGCAGGGTGACTTGATGAACAAACTTAAATAGTCGACTTGGTGAGAGTACTTGGTGGGCCGACCTGGCAAGGTGACTTGATGAACTAACTTAAAGAGTCGACTTGGTGAGAGTACTCGGTGGGCTGCCCTAGTCACGTGACTTGATGAACGAACTTAAAGAGTCGACTTGGTGGGCCGACTTGGCCGGGTGACTTGATGAACAAACTTAAAGAGTCCACTTGGTGGGTCGAACTAGCGGGATGACTTGGTGAGAGTACTTGGTGGGTTGAACTGGCAGGGTGACTTGATGAACGAACTTAGAGAGTCGACTTTGCGAGAGTGCTTGGTGGGTCGAACTGGTGGAGTGACTTGATGAATGAACTTAAAGAGTCAACTTGGTGAGAGAACTTGGTGGGGTGAGCTGGCGGGGTGAATTGATGAACGAACCTAAAGAGTTGACTTTGTGAGAGTACTTGGTGGGCTGACCTGGCGGGGTGACTTGATGACCAAACTTAAAGGATCGACTTGGTGAGAGTACTTGGTGGGCTGACCTGGCTGAGTGACTTGATGAACGAACTTAGAGAGTTGACTTTGTGAGAGTACTTGGTGGGGTGACTTGATGAACAAACCTAAAGAGTCGACCTGGTGAGAGTACTTGGTGGGCTGACCTAGCGGGGTGACTTGATGAGCAAACTTAAAGAGTCGACTTGGTTAGAGTACTTGGTGGGGTGACCTAGCAGGGTGACTTGATGAACGAACTTAAAGAGTCGACCTTGTGGGCCGACTTGGTAGAGTGACTTCATGAACAAACTTAAAGAGTCCACTTGGTGCGCTGACCTGGCGGGGTGACTTGATGAACAAACTTAAAGAGTTGACTTGGTGAGAGTAATTTGTGGGCTGACCTGGCGACGTGACTTGATGAATGAACTTAAAGAGTTGACTTGGTGGGGTGACTTGATGAACACACTTGAAGGGTTGACTTGGTGGGGTGACTCTATGGACGGACCTAAAGAGTTGACTTGGTGAGAGTACTTGGTGGGGCGACTTGATGAACAAACTTAAAGAGTCGACTTGGTGAGAGTACTTGGTGGGGTGACTTGATGAGCGCACTTGAAGAATCGACTTGGTTAGAGTACTTGGTGGGCTGACTTGATGAACGGACTCAAAGATTCGACTTGCTGAGAGTAATTGGTGGCTCGACTTCATGAGCAGACTTAACGAGTCCACTTGGTGAGAGTACTTGGCGGGGTGAACTGATGAACAGACTTAAAGAATCGACTTGGTGTGAGTACTTGGTTGGTCGAACTGGTGGGCTGACTTGATGAACAGACATAAAGAGTCGACTTGGTGGGAGTAGTTGGTTGGCTGAACTGGTACTTGTTCTGGTGACTTGATGAATGGACTTAAAGAGTCAACTTGGTGGGGTCACTTGATGAAAGGACTTAAAGAGTTGACTTGGTGAGAGTACTTGGTGGGGTGACTTGATGAAAGAACTTAAAGGGTCGACTTGGCGGGGTGACTTGGTGAATGGACCTAAAGAGTTGACTCAGTGAGAGCACTTGGTGGGGTGACCTGATGAACGGACTCAAAGAGTCAACTTGGTGAAAGTACTTGGTGGCTCGACTTGATGAGCAGACTCAAAGAGTCCACTTGATGAGAGTACTTGGCGGGGTGAACTGATGAACGGACTTAAAGAGTCGACTTGGTGGAAGTACCTGGTGGGGTGACTTGATGAAGGGACATAAAGAGCCGACTTGGTGAGAGTACTTGTTCTGGTGACTTGATGAACGGACTTAAACAGTCGACCTGGTGGGGTGACTTGATGAAAGGACTTAAAGAGTCGACTTGGGGAGATTACTTGGTGGGGTGACTTGATGAATGCACTTGAAAAATCGACTTGGTTAGAGTACTTAGTTGGGTAACTTGATGAACGGACTCAAAGAGTCGACTTGGTGAGAGTACTTGGTGGCTCGACTTGATGAGCAAACTTAAAGAGTCAACTTGGTGAGAGTACTTGGCAGGTTGAACTGATGAACGGACATAAAGAGTCGACTTGCTGGGAGTACTTGGTGGGCCGACCTGGTGGGGTGACTTGATGAAAGGACTTAAAGAGTCGACTTGGTGAGAGTACTTGGTGGGGCGACTTGATGAATGGCCTTAAAGGGTTGACTTGGCGGGGTGACTTGATCAACGCACTTGAAGGGTCGAGTTGGTGGGGTGAGTTGATGAACGGACCTAGAGAGTTGACAAGGTGAGAGTACTTGGTGGGGTGACTTGATTAACAGAGTTAAAGAGTCGACTTGGTGAGAGTACTTGGTCGGGTGACTTGATGAACGCACTTGAAGAATCGACTTGGTTAGAGTACTTGGTGGGTTGACTTGATGAACGAACTTAAAGAGTCAACTTGCTGGGCCAACCTAGTAGGGTGACTTGATGAACGAACTTAGAGAGTCAACTTAGTGAGAGTACTTGGTGACTTGGTGGGCCGACCTGGCCGGGTGACTTGATGAACGAACTTAAAGAGTCCACTTGGTGGGCCGACCTGGCAGGGTGACTTGATGAATGAACCTAAAGAGTCGACTTGGTGAGAGTACTTGGTGGGCAGACATAGTGGGGTGATTTGATGAATGAACTTAAAGAGTCGACTTGGTGAGAGTACTTGGTGGGGTGACTTGATGAACAAACCTAAAGAGTCGACTTGGTGGGCCGACCTGGCAGGGTGACTTGACGAACGAACTTAAAGAGTCGACTTGGTGGGCCGACCTGGCAGGGTGACTTGATGAACAAACTTTAAGAGTTGACTTGGTGAGAGTACTTGGTGGGCTGACTTGGCAAGGTGACTTGATGAACTAACTTAAAGAGTCAACTTGGTGAGAGTACTTGGTGGGCTGACCTGGCAAGGTGACTCGATGAACGAACTTAGAGAGTCAACTTTATGAGAGTACTTGGTGGGTCGAACTGGCGGGGTGACTTGATGAACGAACTTAAAGAGTCGACTTGGCAGGCCGAGCTGGCGGGGTGAATTGATGAACGAACCTAAAGAGTCGACTTTGTGAGAGTACTTGGTGGGCCGACCTGGCTGGGTGACTTGATGATCGAACTTAAAGGGTCAACTTGGTGAGAGTACTTGGTGGGCCAACCTAGCTGAGCGACTTGATGAATGAACTTAGAGAGTCGACATTGTGAGAGTACTTGGTGGGGTGACTTGATGTACAAACATAAAGAGTCGACCTGGTGAGAGTACTTGGTGGGCCGACCTGGCAGCGTGACTTGATGAGAAAACCTGAAGAGTCGACTTGGTGAGAGTACTTGGTGGGCTGACCTGGCGGGGTGAATTGATGAACGAACTTAAAGAGTCAACCTTGTTGGCTGACTTGGCAGAGTGACTTCATGAACGAACTTAAAGAGTCCACTTGGTTGCCCGACCTGGCGGGGTGACTTGATGAACGAACTTAAAGAGTTGACTTGGTGAGAGTAATTTGTGGGCTAACCTGGCGAGGTGACTTGATGAATTAACTTAAAGAGTCGACTTGGTGGGGTGACTTGATGAATGCACTTGAAGGGTTGACTTGGTGGGGTGACTCTATGAACGGACCTAAAGATTTGACTTGGTGAGAGCACTTGGTGGGGTGACTTGATGAATAGACTCAAAGAGTCAACTTGGTGAGAGTACTTGGTGGGGTGACTTGATGAGCGCACTTGAAGAATCGACTTGGTTAGAGTACTTGGTTCGGTGACTTGATGAACGGACTCAAAGAGTCAACTTTCTAAGAGTACTTGGTGGCTCGACTTGATGAGCAGACTTAAAGAGTCCACTTGGTGAGAGTACTTGGCGGGGTGAACTGATGAATGGACTTAAAGAATCGACTTGGTGGGAGTACTTGGTTGGCCGAACTGGTGGGGTGACTTGATGAATGGACATAAAGAGTCGACTTGGTGAGAGTACTTGTACTTGTTCTGGAGACTTGATGAACAGACTTAAAGAGTCAACTTGGTGGGGTGACTTGATGAAAGGACTTAAAGAGTCAACTTGGTGAGAGTACTTGGTCGGGTGACTTGATGAACGCACTTGAAGAATCGACTTGGTTAGAGTACTTGGTGGGGTGACTTGATGAACGAACTTAAAGAGTCGACTTGGTGGGCCAACCTGGCGGGGTGACTTGCCGACCTAGCCGGGTGACTTGATGAATGAACTTAAAGAGTCCACTTGGTGGGCCGACCTGGCAGGGTGACTTGATGAATGAACCTAAAGAGTCGACTTGGTGAGAGTACTTGGTGGGGTGACTTGATGAACGAACCTAAAGAGTCGACTTGGTGGGTCGACCTGGAAGGGTGACTTGATGAACGAACCTAAAGAGTCGACTTGGTGGGTCATACTGGCGGGGTGACTTGATGATCGAACTTAAAGCGTCAACTTGGTGAGAGAACTTGGTGGTCTGAGCTGGTGGTTTGAATTGATGAACAAACCTAAAGAGTTGACTTTGTGAGAGTACTTGGTGGGCCAAACTGGTGAGGTGACTTGATGACCGAACTTAAAGGGTCAACTTGGTGAGAGTACTTGGTAGGGCGACCTAGTGGAGCGACTTGATGAACGAACTTAAAGAGTCAACTTGGTGAGAGTACTTGGTGGGGTGACTTGATGAACAAACCTAAAGAGTTGACTTGGTGAGAGTACTCGGTAGGTTGACCTGGCGAGGTGACTTGGTGATCAAACCTAAAGAGTCAACTTGGTGAGAGTACTTGGTGGGCTGACCTGGTGGGGTGACTTGATGAACGAACTTAAAGAGTTGACTTGGTGAGAGCACTTGGTGGGGTGACTTGACGAACAGACTCAAAGAGTTGACTTGGTGAGAGTACTTGGTGGCTCGAGTTGATGAGCGCACTTGAAGAATCGACTTGGTTAGAGTACTTGGTGGGGTGACTTGATGAACAGACTTGATGAGCAGACTTAAAGAGTCCACTTGGTGGGGTACTTGGCATGGTGAACTGATGAATGGACTTAAAGAATCGACTTGGTGGGAGTTCTTGGTTGGCTGAACTGGAGGGGTGACTTGATGAACGGACATAAAGAGTTGACTTGGTGAGAGTACTTGTACTAGTTTAGGTGACTTGATGAACGGACTTAAAGAGACAACTTGGTGGGGTGAATTGATGAAAGGACTTAAAGAGTCAACTTGGTGAGTGTACTTGGTCAGGTGACTTGATGAACGCACTTGAAGAATCGACTTGGTTAGAGTAGTTGGTGGGGTGACTTGATGAACAAACTTAAAGAGTTGACTTGGTGGGCCAACCTGGTGGGGTGACTTGATGAACGAACTTAGAGAGTCAACTTCATGAGAGTACTTGGTGACTTGGTGGGCCGACCTGGCCTGGTGACTTGATGAACGAACTTAAAGATTCCACTTGGTGGGCTGACCTGGCGAGGTGACTTGATGAATGAACCTAAAGAGTCGACTTGGTGAGAGTACTTGGTGGGCAGACATAGCGGGGTGATTTGATGAGCGAACTTAAAGAGTCAACTTGGTGGGGTGACTTGATGAACAAACCTAAAGAGTCGACTTGGTGGGCCGACCTGGCGAGGTGACTTGATCAACAAACTTAAAGAGTCAACTTGATGAGAGTACTTGGCGGGCTGACTTGTTGGGGTGACTTGATGAACGAACTTAAAGTTTTGACTTGGTGGGCTGACTTGGCATAGTGACTTCATGAACGAACTTAAAGAGTCCACTTGGTGGGCCGACCTAGCGGGGTGACTTGATGAACGAACTTAAAGAGTTGACTTGGTGGGGTGACTTGATGAACACACTTGAACGGTCGACTTTGTGGGGTGACTCTATGAACGGACCTAAAGAGTTGACTTGGTGAGAGCACTTGGTGGGGTGACTTGATGAATAGACTCAAAGAGTCGACTTGGTGAGAGTACTTGGTGGCTCGACTTGATGAGCGCACTTGAAGAATCGACTTGGTCAGAGTACTTGGTGGGGTGACTTGATGAACGGACTCAAAGAGTTGACTTGCTGAGAGTACTTGGTGGCTTGACTTGATCAGCAGACTTAAAGAGTCCACTTGGTGAGAGTACTTGGCGGGGTGAACTGATGAACGGACTTAAAGAATCAACTTGGTGGGAGTACTTGGTTGGCCGAACTAGAGGGGTGACTTGATGAACAGACATAAAGAGTCGACTTGGTGAGAGTACTTGTACTAGTTCATCTGACTTGATGAATGGATTTAAAGATTCGACTTGGTGGGGTGACTTGATGAAAGGACTTAAAGAGTCGACTTGGTGTGGTGACTTGATGAAAGGACTTAAAGAGTCGACTTGGTGAGAGTACTTGGTGGGGCGACTTGATGAACGAACTTAAAGGGTCGACTTGGTTAGAGTACTTGTTCTGGTGACTTGATGAATGGACTTGAAGAGTCGACTTGGTGGGGTGACTTGATGAAAGGACTTAAAGAGTCAACTTGGTGAGAGTACTTGGTGGGGCGACTTGATGAATGGACTTAAAGGGTCGACTTGGCGGGGTGACTTGATGAACAGACCTAAAGAGTTGACTTGGTGAGAGTACTTGGCAAGGTGAACTGATGAACAGACTTAAAGAGTTTACTTGGTGGGCCGACCTGGTGGGGTGACTTGATGAACAGACTTATAGAGTTGACTTGGTGAGAGTACTTGTTCTGGTGACTTGATGAACAGACTTAAAGAGTCGGCTTGGTGGGGTGACTTGATGAAAGGACTTAAAGAGTCGACTTGGTGGGGTGACTTGATGAACGAACTTAAAGGGTCAACTTTGCGGGGTGACTTGATGAACGGACCTAAAGAGTTGACTTGGTGAGAGTACTCGGTGGGGTGACCTGATGAATAGACTTAAAGAGTCGACTTGGTGGGCCGACCTAGTTGGGTGACTTTGTGAACAGATTTAAAGAGTCGACTTGGTGGGAGTACTTGGTGGGGTGACTTGACAAACGAACTTCAAGGGTCAACTTGGCGAGGTGACTTGATGAACAATCCTAAAGAGTTGACTTGGTGAGAGTACTTGGTGTGGTGACTTGATGAACAAACTTAAAGACTCGAATTGGTGAGAGTACTTGGTGGGGTGACTTGATGAATGCACTTGAAGAGTCAACTTGGTGGGGTGACTTTATGAACAGACCTAAAGAGTTGACCTAGTGAGAGTACTTGGTGGGGTGACTTGATGAACATAGTTAAAGTGTCGACTTGGTGAGAGTACTCAGTGGGCTGACCTAGTCACGTGACTTGATGAACGAACTTAAAGAGTCGACTTGGTGGGCCGACTTGGCTGGGTGACTTGATGAATGAACTAAAAGAGTCAACTTGGTGGGTCGAACTAGCGGGGTGACTTGGTGAGAGTACTTGGTGGGCTAACTTGGTAGGGTGACTTGATGAATGAAATTAGAGAGTCGACTTTGTGAGAGTACTTGGTGGGTCAAACTAGCAGGGTGACTTGATGAACGAACTTAAAGAGTTGACTTGGTGAGAGAACATGGTGGGCCGAGCTGGCGGGGTGAATTGATGAACGAACCTAAAGAGTCGACTTTGTGAGAGTACCTCATGGGCCGACCTGGCGGGGTGACTTGATGACCGAACTTAAATGGTCAACTTGGTGAGAGTACTTGGTGGGCCGACTTGGTGGAGTGATTTGATGAGCAAACTTAAAGAGTTGACTTGGTGAGAGTACTTGGTGGGGTGACCTAATGAACAAACCTAAAGAGTCGACCTAGTGAGAGTACTTGGTGGGCCGACCTGGCGCAGTGACTTGGTGACAAAACTTAAAGATTCGACTTGGTGAGAGTAGTTGGTGGGCTGACCTGGCGGGGTGAGTTGATGAACGAACTTAAAGAGTCAACTTGGTGGGCCGACTTGGCAGAGTGACTTCATGAACAAACTTAAAGAGTCCACTTGGTGGGCCGACCTAGCGAGGTGACTTGATGAACAAACTTAAAGAGTCGACTTGGTGAGAGTAATTTGTGGGCTGACGTAGCGGGGTGACTTGATGAATGAACTTAAAGAGTCGACTTGGTGGGGTGACTTGATGAACGCACTTGAAGGGTCAACTTTGTGGGGTGACTGTATGAACGGACCTAAAGAGTTGACTTGGTCTGATTACTTGGTGGGGTGACTTGATGAAAGGACTTAAAGAGTCGACTTGGTGAGAGTATTTGGTGGGGCGACTTGATGAACGCACTTGATGAATCGACTTGGTTAGAGTACCTGGTGGGGCGACTTGATGAATGGACTCAAAGAGTCTACTTGGTGAGAGTACTTGGTGGCTCGACTTGATGAGAAAACTTAAAGAGTCAACTTGGTGAGAGTACTTGGCGGGGTGAACTGATGAACAGACTTAAAGAGTCGACTTGGTGGGCCGACTTGGTGGGGTGACTTTATGGACGGACTTAAAGAGTCCACTTGGTGGGCCGACCTAGCGAGGTGACTTGATGAACAAACTTAAAGAGTCAACTTGGTGAGAGTAATTTGTGGGCTGAACTAGCGGGGTGACTTGATGAATGAACTTAAAGAGTCGACTTGGTGGGGTGACTTGATGAACGCACTTGAAGGGTCAACTTTGTGGGGTGACTGTATGAACGGACCTAAAGAGTTGACTTGGTTTGATTACTTGGTGGGGTGACTTGATGAAAGGACTTAAAGAGTCGACTTGGTGAGAGTATTTGGTGGGGCGACTTGATGAATGCACTTGATGAATCGACTTGGTTAGAGTACCTGGTGGGGCAACTTGATGAATGGACTCAAAGAGTCTACTTGGTGAGAGTACTTGGTGGCTCGACTTGATGAGAAAACTTAAAGAGTCAACTTGGTGAGAGTACTTGGCGGGGTGAACTGATGAACAGACTTAAAGAGTCGACTTGGTGGGCCGACTTGGTGGGGTGACTTTATGGACGGACTTAAAGAGTCAACTTGGTTAGAGTACTTGTTCTAGTGACTTGATGAATGGACTTGAAGAGTCAACTTGGTGGGGTGACTTGATGAAAGAACTTAAAGAGTTGACTTGGTGAGAGTACTTGGTGTGGCGACTTGATGAACGGACTTAAAGGGTCGACTTGGCAGGGTGACTTGATGAATGGACCTAAAGAGTTGAATTGGTGAGAGTACTTGGTGAGGTGAACTGATGAACAGACTTAAAGATTCAACTTGGTGGGAGTACATGGTGGGTTGACCTGGTGGGGTGACTTGATGAACAGACTTATAGAGTCAACTTGGTGAGAGTAGTTGTTCTGGTGACTTGATGAACGAACTTAAAGAGTCGGCTTGGTGGGGTGACTTGATGAAAGGACTTAAAGAGTCAACTTGGTGGGGTGACTTGATGAATGAACTTAAAGGGTCGACTTTATTGGGTGACTTGATGAACAGACCTAAAGAGTTGGCTTGGTGAGAGTACTCGGTGGGGTGACCTGATGAACAGAATTAGAGAGTCGACTTGGTGAGAGTACTTGGTGGGCCGACCTGGTTGGGTGACTTTGTGAACAGACTTAAAGAGTTGACTTGGTGTGATGACTTGATGAACAAACTTCAAGGGTCGACTTGGCAACGTGACTTGAGGGTGGGCTTCATGCCCCTCTAATTGATTCAACATCGACGTCCACTGTTTCAAAATCTGACATATCCATCCACCCTGACAGTGGTGTTGAATAAATGAGGGGGGCATGGGAGAGGCTCGCGGCAACCACCTCTCCCATTGTAGCCGCGATAGGCACACAAAAAATTTTGCTAGAGCGCCAAAGCACCCACCTCATGGCTAGAGATAAGGGCTCGCCATTAGATCAACTTCAAAATTGCAGAACAGACCTGGTGTAGAATGGCAACCGCTGCCAACTCTCTTCCATAATTGTGTCGGTCGAGTGCTTGAAGAAGGTGATCTAAGAGACGGTCCAAGCGTAGGCATTCATTGGGGGATTCGTGCTGATGGCATAAATTTATGCAATACACGAGCAACACCGAACGGAGGTGGTAGATGAGGGCTCCTGTTTTAGATCGAGTTTAAAATCACCAAGTAGATGCGGTGAGGGCTGGCAACCACTGCCAAATCTTTTTCCGAAATTGCGCCAGCTGAGTGACAAGAAAACATGATCTAAAGGAAAGTCCAGGTATAGCACCCATGAGGGTGGGCTTCATGCCCCTCTAATTGATTCAACATCGGCGTCCACCATTTCAAAATTTGACATATCCATCCGCCCTAACAGTGATGTTGAATCAATGAGGGGGGCATGAGAGAGGCTCGCGGCAACCACCTCTCCCATTGTAGCTACGATAGGCATGCAAAAAAAATTTCTAGAGCGCCAAGAACCCACCTCATGGCTAGAGACAAGGGCTCGCCATTAGATCAACTTTGAAATCATAGAACAGACGCAGTGTAGAATGGCAACTGCTGCCAAGTCTCTTCCGTAATTGCGTCGATCAAGTGATCAAAGAAGGTGATCTAAGAGAGCGTGCAAGCATAGGCATTCAATGGGGGATTCATGCCGATTGCATAAATTTATGCAATACCTAAGCAACACCGGACAGAGGTGCTAGACGAGGGCTCCCATTTTAGATCGAGTTTTAAAATCACCAAGTAGACGTGGTGAGGGCTGGCAACCGCTGCCAAAACTTTTTCTGAAATTGCGCCAGCCGAGTGACAAGAAAACATGATCTAAAGGAGAGTCCAAGAATAGCACCCTCGACAGTGGTCTTCATGCCCCTCTAATTGATTCAACGTCGACGTCCACCATTTCAAAATCTGACATATCCATCTGCCTTGACAGTGGTGTTGGATCAATGAGGGGGGCACAGGAGAGGTTCGCAACAACCACCTCTCCCATTGTAGCCATGATAGGCATGCAAAAAAATTTGCTAGAGTTCCAAGCACCCACCTCATGGCTATAGACAAGGGCTCGCCATTAGATCAACTTCGAAATTGCAGAACAGACACGGTGTAGAATGGCAACTGCTGCCAAGTCTCTTCTGTAATTGCATCAGTCAAGTGATCGAAGAAGGTGATCTAAGAGAGGGTCCAAGTGTAGGCATTTGTTGGGGGATTCGCGCCGATGGCATAAATTTATGCAAGACCCGAGCAACACCGGACGGAGGTGCTAGACGAGGGCTCCTATTTTAGATTGAGTTTGAAAATCACCAAGTAGATGCGGTGAGGGCTGGCAACTGTTGCCAAACCTTTTTCCAAAATTGTGCCAGCCAAGTGAGAAGAAAACATGATCTAAAGGAGAGTCCAAGAATAGCACCTCGAGGGTGGGCTTCATGCCCCTCTAATTGATTCAACGTCGGCGTCCACCATTTCAAAATTTGACATATCCATCCGCCCTGACAACGGCGTTGAATCAATGAGGGGGGCACGGGAGAGGCTCGCAGAAACCACCTCTCCTATTGTAGCCGCGATAGGCATGCAAAAAAATTTTCTAGAGCACCAAGCACCCACCTCATGGCTATAGACAAGGGCTCGCCATTAGATCAACTTCAAAATCATAGAAAAGACGCGGTGTAGAATGGCAACCGCTGCGAAGTCTCTTCCATAATTGCGTCGATGGAGTGAACGAAGAAGGTGATCTAAGAGAGGGTCCAAGCATAGGCATTCGTTGGGGGATTCATGCCAATGGCATAAATTTATGCAATACCCAAGCAACATCGGATGAAGGTGCTAGACGTGGGCTCCCATTTTAGATCAATTTTTAAAATCACCAAGTAGACGCGGTGAGGGCTGGCAAGCGCTGCCAAACCTTTTTCCGAAATTGCGCTAGCTGAGTGACAAGAAAACATGATCTAAAGGAGAGTCCAGGAATAGCACCCTCGAGGGTGGGCTTCATGCCCCTCTAATTGATTCAACGTCGCCCTCCACCGTTTCAAAATTTGACATATCCATCCACCCTGACAGCGGCGTTGAATCAATGAGGGGGGCACGGGAGAGGCTCGTGGCAACCACCTCTCCCATTGTAGCCATGATAGGAACACAAAAAAATTTGCTAGAGTGCCAAAGCACCCACCTCATGGCTAGAGACAAGGGCTCGCCATTACATCAACTTCAAAATTGCAGAACAGACGTGGTGTAGAATGGCAACCACTGCCAAGTCTCTTCCGTAATTGCGTCGGTCGAGTGATCAAAGAAGGTGATCTAAGAGAGGGTCCAATCATAGGCATTCATTGGGGGATTCACGCCAATGGCATAAATTTATGCAAATAACCGAGCAACACTGGACGGAGGTGCTAGATGAGGGCTCCCATTTTAGATCAAGTTTTAAAATCACCAAGTAGACGCGGTGAGGGCTTGCAACAGCTGCCAAACCTTTTTCTAAAATTGTGCCAACTGAGTGACAAGAAAACATGATCTAAAGGAGAGTCTAGGTATAGCACCCATGAGGGTGGGCTTCATGCCCCTCTAATTGATTCAACATCGGTGTCCACCATTTCAAAATCTGACATATCCATTCGCCCTGACAGCAGCGTTGAATCAATGAGGGGGGCACGGGAGAGGCTCGCGGCAACCACCTCTCCCATTGTAGCCGCGATAGGCAAGCAAAAATTTTTGCTAGAGCACCAAGCACCCACCTCATGGCTAGAGACAAGGGCTCGCCATTAGATCAACTTCAAAATCGCAGAACAGACGTGGTGTAGAATGGCAATCGCTACCAAGTCTCTTCCGTAATTGCATCAGTCGAGTGATCAAAGAAGGTGATCTAAGAGAGGGTCCAAGCATAGGCATTCATTGGGGGATTTGCATTGATGGCATAAATTTATGCAATACCTGAGCAACACCGGACAGAGGTGCTAGACGAGGGCTCCCATTTTAGATCGAGTTTTAAAATCACCAAGTAGATGCGGTGAGGGCTGGCAACCGCTGCCAAACCTTTTTTTGAAATTGGTCCAGTCGAGTGACAAGAAAACATGATCTAAAGGAGATTCCAAGAATAGTACCCTCGAGGGTGGGCTTTATGCCCCTCTAATTGATTCAACGTCGGCGTCCACCGTTTCAGAATCTGACATATCCATCTACCCTGACAGCGGAATTGAATCAATGAGGGGGGCACAGGAGAGGCTCGCGGTAACCACCTCTCCCATTATAGCCATGATAGGCATGCAAAAAATTTTGCTAGAGCGCTAAGCACCCACCTCATGGCTAGAGACAAGGGCTCGCGATTAGATCAACTTCAAAATCACAGAACAGACGCGGTGTAGAATGGCAACCGCTACCAAGTCTCTTCCATAATTGTGTCGGTTGAGTGTTTGAAGAAGGTGATCTAAGAGAGGGTCCAAGTGTTAGGAATTCGTTGGGCGATTTGTGCCGATGGCATAAATTTATGCAATACCCGAGCAACACCGGACGGAGGTGCTAGATGAGGGCTCCCATTTTAGATTGAGTTTTAAAATCACCAAGTAGATGCGGTGAGGGCTAGCAACCATTGCCAAACCTTTTTCTGAAATTGCACCAGCTGAGTGACAAGAAAACATGATCTAAAGGAGAGTCCACGAATAGCACCCTCGAGGGTGGGCTTCATGCCCCTCTAATTGATTCAACGTCAGCATCCACCATTTCAAAATCTGACATATCCATCAGCCCTGACAGCGACATTGAATCAATGAGGGGGGCATGGGAGAGGCTCGCAGCAATAACCTCTCCCATTGTAGCCATGATAGGCATGCAAAAAAATTTGCTAGAGCCCCAAGCACCCACCTCATGGCTAGAGACAAGGGCTTGCCATTAGATCAACTTTGAAATCGCAGAATAGACGCGGTGTAGAATGGCAACCACTGCCAAGTCTCTTTCGTAGTTATGTCGGTCGAGTGAGCTAAGAAGGTGATCTAAGAGAGGGTCCAAGCATAGGCATTCATTGGGGGATTTGCGCCAATGGTATTAATTTATGCAATACCCGAGAAACACCAGACGGAGGTGCTAGATGAGGGCTCCCGTTTTAGATCAAGTTTTAAAATCACCAAGTAGATGCGGTGAGGGCTGGCAACTGCTGCCAAACCTTTTTCCAAAATTGTGCCAGCTGAGTGACGGGAAAACATGATCTAAAGGAGAGTCCAGGAATAGCACATCAAGGGTGGGCTTCATGCCCCTCTAATTGATTCAATGTCGGCGTCCACCATTTCAAAATCTGGCATATCCATCCACCTTGACACCGGTGTTGAATCAACGAGAGGGGCCCAATCCAAAAGTTCTGAAGGTCATCTCCTGGAACTCTTAGGAACAAGGCCCATCTTTACATGCAAACTCTACTACTATGCAAACATAGGTTGCAATTAAAGAGAAATTGCAAGGCCGTCACAATGGCCCGAGGCCAATGGCTCCGACTAAGTCAATTTTCTCTTGCAATCACCATGTCGCCATTCATAGAGAGATCTCCCCATTCACTTGTGATGTGACGCACAATCCAAGTGCTAGACGTGAGCTCACCCTTGAAAGAAAGACCACTTTCCAAGACATCCCCTGATGACACATTGGAATGACAACCGCTGTCGAACCATTCCCAATGTTGTGCCGATCGAGTTGGCACAGAGGCGACCTTAGGGAGCTCCCGCGTAGCAATCGGGATGTGCTTTCCTACCCATCTCTCACAAAAAATAATGTTAGCTATGAACAAATTTGGAATCCAAGGGCTCGCATCCATCGATATCATTGCCACTGGGTCTATATACAAAGGCCACGGAGAGGTTCCGATAAGAGAAGCTCCCCCGCTCGCTCGCACAAAGATCCCAAATTCTAGACACAAGCTCCAACCCTTAGCATCACTCTCCAGATCACCACAATGACACATTGGAACAACAACCACTATCAAACAACTCCCGAAATTGTGGCAATGGAGTGAGAAAGAAGAGAAAATTTGGGGAGCCACGCATAGCAAACGGGCTGCTGCTGCTTCATTTCGATCTTATATAGATTCGACGTCATTGATTTTGTTTGGAATTTGAGGCTGCATTCGTCCTTGCTCACAAAAGCAATGGCTCTTCTAATCGAATGGCCACGGGGAGCTTACGATAATATAGGCTCCCTTGTCACTCGTGATGCGCAGCCCAACTGCTAGACGATGGCTCACCCTTCAGATCGCTACCCATGCAACCACCACAATGGCACCATTGGAACGACAACCGCTGCCGAACCATTCTAAAAATTTTGTGCCAAAGAAGTTGTTGCATAGAGAACGACTCTTGGGAGAGAGCCCTCGCATAGCAAAATCGGGATGGCTTCATGACCCTCCCAATAAAAATGATGCTGGTGCCAATATTCCAAATTCGAATAATGTGTCTTTCGCGAACACCAGCACTGATTCTATTGGGGAGGGTCACCAAGAGCTTTTGTTATCAAAGCTCCCATTGTAGCCGACATAGGCACACAAAAAATTGCTAGAGCCCCAAGCACCCACCTCATGTCTAGACAAGGGCTCGCGATTAGATCAACTTCAAAATCGCTGAACAGACGCGCTATGGAATGGCAACCGCTGCCAAGCCTCTTCCGTAATTGTGTCGGTCGAGTGATCAAAGAAGGTGATCTAAGAGAGAGTCCAAGGCTAGGGATTCGTTGGGTGATTTTCACTGATAGCAAAAATTTATGCAATACCCGAGCAACACCGGACGGAGGTGCTAGACAAGGGCTCTCATTTTAGATCAAGTTTTAAAATCACCAGGTAGACGCAGTGAGGGCTGGCATCCGCTGCCAAACCTTTTTTTGAAATTGCGCTAGCTAAGTGACAAAAAAGCAAGATCTAAAGGAGAGTCCAGGAATAGCACCTTGAGGGTGGGCCTCATGCCCTTCTAATTGATACAACGTCAGCGTCCACCATTTCAAAATCTGACATATCCATCCGCCTTGACACCGGCATTAAATCAATGAGGGGGGCATGGGAGAGGCTTGCGGCAACCACCTCTCCCATTGTTGCCGCGATAGGCATGCAAAAAATTGCTAGAGTCCCAAGCACCAATGTCATGGCTAGACAAGGGCTCACCATTAGATCAACTTCAAAATCGTGGAACAGACGCGCTATAGAATGGCAACCGCTACCAAGTCTCTTCTGTAATTGTGTCGGTCGACTGATTGAAGAAGGTGATCTAAGAGAGGGTCCAAGGGTAGGGCATTCGTTGGGGGAATTTGTGCCGATAGGAAAAATTTATGCAATACCTGAGCAACACCGGACGAAGGTGCTAGACGAGGGCTCCCATTTTAGATCAAGTTTTAAAATCACCAAGTAGACGTGGTTAGGGTTGGCAATTGCTGCCAAACCTTTTTCAAAAATTGTGCAAGCTGAGGGACAAGAAAACATGATCTAAAGGAGAGTCTAGGAATAGCACCCTCGAGGGTGGGCTTCATGCCCCTCTAATTGATTCAACGTCGGCGTCCACCGTTCCAAAATCTGACATATCCATCCGCCCTGACAGTGGCATTGAATCAATAAGGGGGGCATGAGAGAGGCTCGCGGCAACCACCTCTCCCATTGTAGCCACGATAGGCATGCAAATTTATTTTTGCTAGAGCGCCAAGCACCCACCTCATGGCTATAGACAATGGCTCGCCATTAGATCAAGTTCAAAATCGCAGAAAAGATGCGGTGTAGAATGGCAACCGCTGCCAAGTCTCTTTCGGAATTGCGTCGGTCGAGTGATCGAATAAGGTGATCTAAGAGAGGGTCCAAGCATAGGCATTCGTTGGGGGATTCACTTCGATGGCAAAAATTTATGCAATACCTGAGCAACACCAGACGGAGGTGCTAGACGAGGGCTCCCATTTTAGATCAAGTCTTAAAATCACCAAGTATACGTGGTGAGGGCTGGCAACCGCTGCCAAACCTTTTTCCGAAATTGTGCCAGCTGAGTGACAAGAAAACAAGATCTAAAGGAGAGTCCAGGAATAGCACCCTCAAGGTTGGGCTTTATGCCCCTCTAATTGATTCAACGTCGGTGTCCACCGTTTCAAAATCTGACATATCCATCCGCCCTGACAGCGGCGTTGAATCAATGAGGGGGGCATGGGAGAGGCTCGTGGAAACCACCTCTCCCATTGTAGCCACGATAGGCATGCAAAAAATTTTGCTAGAGCGCCAAGCACCCACCTCATGGCTAGTGACAAGGGCTCGCCATTAGATCAACTTCGAAATCACAGAACAGACGTGGTGTAGAATTGCAACCGCTGCCAAGTCTCTTCCGTAGTTGGGTCGGTCGAGTGATCGAAGAAGGTGATCTAAGAGAGGGTCCAAGCGTAGGCATTTTTTGGGGGATTCACGCCGATGGCATAAATTTATGCAATACCCAAGCAACACCAGACGGTGGTGCTAGATGAGGGCTCCCATTTTAGATCGAGTTTTAAAATCACCAAGTAGATGTGGTGAGGGCTGGCAATCGCTACCAAACCTTTTTTCGAAATTACATCGGTTGAGTGTTAAGAAAACATGATCTAAAGGAGAGTCAAGGAATAGCACCTCGAGGGTGGGCTTCATGCCCCTCCAATTGATTCAACATCAGTGTCCACCATTTCAAAATCTGACATTTCCATTCACCTTGACACCGGCATTGAATCAATGAGAGGGGCACGGGAGAGGCTCGCGGAAACAACCTCTCCTATATAAGCTATTAGTGTGAATCTCGCTCTGCATTAGAAATTAACAAACACACTGACATCCACCTTAAAAATCCAAATCGTTGAAAATTTTGACCAAACAGCCATCCATGACCCAATTTTTTATGAGGTCATATAAGGAGCCAAAGATTGTCATCGGTTAGGAGATGTGAATTCATGGAGCCAAGGGACTGAAATGGTCATCGAGCTCATCCGATCAACTGGATGAATTTCACCTTGAAGGGGCCCAATCCAAAAGTTCTGAATGTCATCTCCTGGAACTCTCAAGAACAAGGCCCATCTTACTTGCAAACTCTGCTACTACGCAAACATAGGTTGCAATTAAAGAGAAATTGTCAGGCCATCACAGTGGCCCGAGGCCAATGCTCCGACTAAGTCAATTTTCTCTTGCAATCACCATGCCGCCATTCATAGAGTGATCTCCCCATTCACTTGTAACGCGATGCACAATCCAAGTGCTAGACGCGAGCTTGCCCTTGAAAGAAAGACCACTTTCCAAGACATCCCCCGATGACACATTGGAATGACAACCGCTGTCGAACCATTCCAATTGTTGTGCTGATCGAGTTGGCACAGAGGTGACCTTAGGGAGCTCTTGTGTAGCAATCAGGATGCGCTTTCATACCCATCTCTCACAAAAACAAATGTTAGCTGTGAACAAATTTAGAATCCAAGGCTCGTATCCATCGATATCGTTGGCACTGGGTCTATATATTCAAAGGCCACAGAGAGGTTTCGATAAGAGAAGCTCCCCTGATCACCCGCACAAACATCCCAAATGCTAGTCACAAGCTCCTGCCCTTAGCATCGCTCTCTAGATCACCGCAATGACACATTGGAATGACAACCACTGTCGAATAACTCTCAAATTTGTGCTGATGGAGTGAGAAAGAAGAGCAACTTTGGGGAGCCCTGCATAGAAAACAGGCTGTGCTGCTTCATTCTGCTCTTATATCTAGATCTGATGTCATTGATTTCATTTGGAATCTGAGGCTTCATTCGTCCTTGCTCACACAAGAAATGGCTCTTCTCATTGAATGGCCACGGGGAGCTTCTGATTACAAAGGCTCCCTTGTCACTTGTGATGTGCAGGCCAACTGCTAGACAATGGCTCGCCCTAGAGATCGCTGCCCAGGAAACCACCACAACAGCACCATTGGAATGACAACCTCTGCTGAACCATTCCAAAAAATTTGTTCCAAACAAGTTGTTGTGAAGAGAACCACTCTGGGGAGAGAGCACTCACATAGCAAAATCGGGATGGCTTCACGGCCCTTCCAATAGAAACGATGCTGGTGCCAATATTCCAAATCCGAATAACGTGTCTTTCTCGAATACCAGCACCGATTCTATTGGGGAGGGTCGCCGAGAGCTTTTGTTATCAAAGCCTCCCATTGTAGCTGTGATAGGCATGCAAAAAATTTTGCTACAGTGCCAAGCACCCACCTCATGGCTAGAGACAAGGGCTCGCCGTTAGATCAACTTCAAAATCGCAGAACAGACACGGTGTAGAATGGCAACCGCTGCCAAGTCTCTTTCGTAGTTGCATCGGTCAAGTGATTGAAGAAGGTGATCTAAGAGAGGGTCCAAGCGTAGGAATTTGTTGGGGGATTCACGCCGACAGAATATATTTATGCAATATTCAAGCAACACCAGACGGAGGTGCTAGACGAGGGCTCCCATTTTAGATCGAGTTTTAAAATCACCAAGTAGACGCGGTGAGGGCTGGCAACCACTGCCAAACCTTTTTTCAAAATTGCACTAGCTGAGTGACAAGAAAACATGATCTAAAGGAGAGTCAAGGAATAGCACCTCGAGGATGGGCTTCATGCCCCTCCAATTGATTCAACGTCAGTGTCCACCATTTCAAAATCTGACATTTCCATCTGCCTTGACACTGGCGTTGAATCAATGAGAGGGGCATGGGAGAGGCTGGCAGAAACAAGCTGTCCTATATAAGCTATTAGTGCACGGCTCGCTCTGCATTAGAAATTAGCAAACACACCAACATCCGCCTTAAAAAATCCAAATCGTTGAAAATTCTGACCAAACAGCCATCCACGACCCAATTTTTTATGAGGTTGTCTAAGGAGCCAAAGATTATCATTGGTTAGGAGATGTTAATTCATGGAGCCAAGGGACTTAAATGGTCATCGAGCTCATCCGATCAACTGGATGAATTCACCTTAAAGGGGCCCTATCCAAAAGTTCCAGAGGTCATCTCCTAGAACTCTCAAGAACAAGGCCCATCTTACTTCCAAACTCTGCTACTGTGCAAACATAGGTTGAAATTAAAGAGAAATTGCAAGGCCATCATAGTGGCCCGAGGCCAATGCTCTGACTAAGTCAATTTTCTCTTGCAATCACCATGTCGCCATTCACAAAGAGATCTCCCCATTCACTTGTGACACGACGCACAATCCAAGTGCTAGACATGAGCTCGCCCTTGAATGAAAGACCACTTTCTAAGACATCCCTCGATGACACATTGGAATGACAACCACTATCAAACCATTCCCAATGTTGTGCCGATCGAGTTGGCACAGAGGCAACCTTAGGGAGCTCCTGCATAGCAATCAGGATGTTCTTTCATAACCATCTCTCACAAAAATGAATATTAGCTGTGAACAAATTTAGAATCCAAGGCTCGTATCCATTGATATCGTCGGCACTGGGTCTATATATTCACAGGCCACGGAGAGGTTTCGATAAGAGAAGCTCCCCTGCTCGCTCACACAAACATCCCAAATGCTAGACACAAGCTCCCAACCTTAGCATCGCTCTCCAGATCACCGCAATGACACATTGGAATGACAACCACTGTCGAACAACTCCCAAATTTGTGCTGATGGAGTGAGAAAGAAGAGACACTTTGGGGAGCCGCGCATAGCAAACGGGATGTGCTGCTTCATTCTGCTCTTATTTTGTTTGGAATCTGAGGCTGCATTTGTTCTTACTCACACAAGCAATGGCTCTTCTCATAGAATGGCCATAGGGAGATTCCGATTACAAAGGCTCCCTTGTCACTCGTGATGTGCAGCCCAACTGCTAAACGATGGCTCGCCCTTCAAATCACTGCCCAGGCAACCACCACAACGGCACCATTGGAACAACAACCACTGTCGAACCATTCCAAAAATTTTGCACCAAAGAAGTTGTTGTGAAGAGAACCACTCTGGGGAGAGAGCACTCGCATAGCAAAATAAGGATGGCTTCACGACCCTTCCAATAGAAATGATGCTGGTGCCAATATTCCAAATTCGAATAACGTGTCTTTCTCGAACACCAGCACTGATTCTATTGGGGAGGGTCGCCGAGAGCTTTTGTTATCATAGCATCCCATTGTAGCCGCGATAGGCACACAAAAACTATTTGCTAGAGTGCCAAGCACCCACCTCATGGCTAGAGACAAGGGCTCACCATTAAGATCAACTTCGAAATCGTAGAACAGACGTGCTATAGAACGGCAACCGCTGCCAAGTCTCTTCCGTAATTGCATCGGTTGAGTGATTGAAGAAGGTGATCTAAGAGAGGGTCCAAGCGTAGGCATTCATTGGGGGATTCACACCAATAGAAAAAATTCATGAAATACCCAAGCAACACCGAACGGAGGTGCTAGATGAGGGCTCCCATTTTAGATCAAGTTTTAAAATCACCAAGTAGACACAGTGAGGGCTGGCAACCGCTGCCAAACCTTTTTCCAAAATTGTGCCAGTTGAGTGACAAGAAAACATGATCTAAAGGAGAGTCGAGGAATAGCACCTCGAGGGTGGGCTTCATGCCCCTCCAATTGATTCAACTTCGGCGTCCACCATTTCAAAATCTGACATTTCCATCTGCCTTGACATCGGCGTTGAATCAATGAGAGTGGCACGAGAGAGGCTCGTGGCAACAACCTCTCCTTTATAAGCTATTAGTGCAAGGCTCGCTCTGCATTAGAAATTAGTGAACACACCGACATCCGCCTTAAAAATCCAAATCGTTTAAAATTCTAACCAAACAGCCATCCACGACCCAATTTTTTATGAGGTTGTCTAAGGAACCAAAGATTGTCATCGGTTAGGAGATGTGAATTCATGGAGCCAAGGGACTGAAATGGTCATCGAGCTCATCCAATCAACTGGATGAATTTCACCTTGAAGGGGCCCAATCCAAAAGTTCTGGAGGTCATCTCCTGTAACTCTCAAGAACAAGGCCCATCTTACTTGCAAACTCTGCTACTGCGCAAACATAGGTTGCAATTAAAGAGAAATTGTAAGGCCATCATAGTGGCCCGAGGCCAATGCTCTGACTAAGTCAATTTTCTCTTGCAATCACCATGCCATCGTTCATAGAGAGATCTCCCCATTCAGTTGTGATGCGATGCACAATCCAAGTGCTAGACGCGAGCTCACCCTTGAAAGAAAGGCCACTTTCGAAGACATCCCTCGATGACACATTGGAATGACAACCGCTGTTGAACCATTCCCAATGTTGTGCCAATCGAGGTCGCACAGAGGCGACCTTAGGGAGCTCCCACATAGTAATCAGGATGTGCTTTCGTACCCATCTCTCACAAAAACCAATGTTAGCTGTGAACAAATTTAGAATCCAAGGCTCGTATCCATCGATATCGTCGGCACTGGGTCTATATAGTCAAAGGCCACGGAGAGGTTACAATAAGAGAAGCTCCCCTGCTCGCTTGCACAAACATCCCAAATGCTAGACACAAGCTCCCGCCCTTAGCATCGCTCTCCAGATCGCCGCAATGACACATTGGAATGACAACCGCTGTTGAAAAACCCTCGAATTTGTGCCGATGGAGTGAGAAAGATGAGAAAATTTGGGGAGCCACGCATAGAACATGGGCTACTCCTTCATTCTGCTCTTATATATAGATCCGATGTCGTTGATTTCGTTTGGAATCTAAGGTTGCATTCATCCTTGCTCACACAAGCAATTGCTCTTCTCATCGAATGGTCACGGGGAGCTTTCGATTACAGAGGCTCCCTTGTCACCTGTTCTAATGGGTCAATATCGTCGGCACTGGGTCTATATTCAAAGGCCACGAAGAGGTTCCGATAAGAGAAGCTCCACTGCTCGCTTGCACAAACATCCCCAAATGCTAGACGCAAGCTCCCACCCTTAGCATCGCTCTCCAGATCACCGCAATGACACATTGGAATGAGAACCACTGTCAAAAAACTCCTGAATTTGTGCCGATGGAGTGACAAACAAGAGCCAGATCGGGTTGACGAAAATAGCTAAGCCAGATCGGGTCAGCTAGCATGGCTCAACCACAATTTTTTGCCGAGAGCTTTTGATATTAAAGCTCCCATGTAGCCGCGATAAGTACACCATGAAAAATTGCTAGAGCGCCGAGTACCCATAGCAAATTGCCATTATACCAAGCAACGCCAGAGTGCTAGACAAGGGCTCAAGTTTAGATCAAGTTTTAAAATCACGAAAAAGACACGCCATGGATCGGCAACCACTACCTCACCTTTTCCAAAATTGAGTCATCGGAAAACATGATCTAAAGGAGAGCTGAGGAAAAGCACTGAGATCGCTTCATGCCCCTTTCATTGATTCAACATCAGCATACACCATTTGAAAACCCAACAATCCGATCCGCCTAGACACCAATGTCGAATCAATGAAAGGGGCATGGGAGAGGCTCGCGGAAACAACCTCTCTTATATAAGCTATTAGTGCGAGGCTCGCTCTGCATTAGAAATCTATGATAGCATGGACAAATCCCTTAAAAATCCAATTCAATGAAAAATGTGACCAAACAGCCATCCATAACACCGATTTTGGAGCTCGCCCAGAATGGCTCGGCCAGCATGGCTCGCCCAAAATGGTTCGGCCAGCATGGCTCGCCCAGATCGGGTCGGCCAACATGGTGACTTGGTGACTTGGTGAGAGTACTTGGAACCGTCAAGAACAAAGGCCAATCTTACATGCAAACTCTGCTACTGCACAAACATAGGTTGCAATTATAGAGAAATTGCAAGGCCGTCACAATGGCCCAAGGCCAATGCTCTGACTACTAAGTCAATTCTCTCTTGCAATCACCATGCCGTCGTTCACAGAGAGATCTCCCCATTCACTTATGATGATGCACAATCCAAGTGCTAGACGTGAGCTCGCCCTTGAAAGGCCGCATTCCAAGACATCCTGATGACACATTGGAAGGACAACCACTGTCGAACCATTCCCAATGTTGTGCCGATCGAGTTGGCACAGAGGCAATCTTAGGGAGCTCCCGTGTAGCAATCAGGAAGTGCTTTCATACCCTTCTCTCACAAAAACCAATCTTAGCTGAACAAATTTAGAATCCAAGGCTCGTATCCATCGATATTGTCGGCACTGGGTCTATATTCAAAGGCCACGGAGACGTTTCGATAAGAGAAGCTCCACTGCTCGCTTGCACAAACATCCCCAAATGCTAGATGCAAGCTCTCGCCCTTAGCATCGCTCTCCAAATCACTGCAATGACACATTGGAACGACAACTGCTATCGAACAACTCCCAAATTTGAACCGATGGAGTGAGAAAGAAGAGCCAAATCGGGTCGACGAAAACGGCTAAGCCAGATCGGGTCGGCCAGCATGGCTCGGCCACCATTTTTCGCTGAGAGCTTTCGATATTAAAGCTCCCATGTAGCCGCGATAAGTACACCATGACAAATTGCTAAAGCGCCGAGCACCCATAGCAAATTACCATTATACCAAGCAACGCCGAAGTGCTAGACAAGGGTTCACTTTTAGATCAAGTTTTAAAATCACCAAAAAGACACGCCATGGATCGGCAACCGCTGCCTCACCTTTTCCAAAATTGAGTCATCGAAAAACATGATCTAAAGGAGAGCCCACGAAAAGCACCGAGATTGTTCATGCCCCTTTCATTGATTCAACATCAGCATACACAATTTGAAAACCCAACAATCCGATCCGCCTAGACACCAATGTTGAATCAATGAAAGGGGCATGGGAGAGGCTTGCGGCAACAACCTCTCCTATATAAGCTATTAGTGCGAGGCTCGCTCTACATTAGAAATCTGCGATAGCATGGACAACTCCCTTAAAAATCCAATTCAATGAAAAATGTGACCAAACAGCCATCCACGACACCGTTTTTGGAGCTCGCCCAGAACAGCTCGGCCAGCATGGCTTGCCCAGATCGACTCGGCCAGCATGGCTCACCCAGATTGGCTCGGCCAGAATGGCTCGCCCAGATCGGCTCGGCTAGATTAGGTCAGCTAGCTTGGTGACTTGGTGAGAGAACTTGGAACTGTCAAGAACAAAGGCCAATCTTACATGCAAACTCTGCTACTGCGCAAACATAGGTTACAATTATAGAGAAATTGCAAGGCCGTCACAATGGCCCGAGGCCAATGCTTCGACTACTAAGTCAATTTTCTCTTGCAATCGCCATGCCACCATTCACAGAGAGATCTCCCCATTCACTTGTGATGACGCACAATCCAAGTGCTAGATACGAGCTCGCCGTTGAAAGGCTGTGTTCCAAGACATCCCGATGACACATTGGAATGACAACCACTGTCGAACCATTCCCAATGTTGTGCCGATCGAGTTGGCATAGAGGCAATCCTAGGGAGCTCCCGCATAGCAATCGAGAAGTGCTTTCGTACCCTTCTCTCACAAAAACCAATGTTAGCTAAACAAATTTAGAATCCAAGACTTGTATCCATCGATATCGTCGGCACTAGGTCTATATTCAAAGGCCACGAAGAGGTTTCGATAAGAGAAGCTCCACCGCTCGCTTGCACAAACATCCCCAAATGCTAGACGCAAGCTCCCACCCTTAGCATCACTCTCTAGATCACCGCAATGACACATTGGAAAGACAACCACTGTCGAACAACTCCCAACTTTGTGCCGATGGAGTGAGAAAGAAGAGCCAGATCGGGTCGACGAAAATGGCTAAGCCAGATCGGGTCAGCCAGCATGGCTCACCCAGATCGAGCCGGCCAGCATGGCTTGGCCACCATTTTTTGCCAAGAGCTTTTGATATTAAAGCTCCCATGTAGCCATGATAAGTACACCATGACAAATTGCTAGAGCGCCGAGCACCCATAGCAAATTGCCATTATACCAAGCAACGCCGGAGTGCTAGACAAGGGTTCACGTTTAGATCAAGTTTTAAAATCACCAAAAAGACACGCAATGGATCGGCAACTGCTGCCTCACCTTTTCCAAAATTGAGTCATCAGAAAACATGATCTAAAGGGGAGCCGAGGAAAAGCATCGAGATCGCTTCATGCCCCTTTCATTGATTCAACATTAGGATACACCGTTTGAAAACCAAACAATCCGATCCGCCTAGACACCAATATTGAATCAATGAAAGGGGCATAGGAGAGGCTCGCGGCAACAACCTCTCCTATATAAGCTATTAGTGTGAGGCTCACTCTGCATTAGAAATTTGCGATAGCACGGACAACTCCCTTAAAAATCCAATTCAATGAAAAATGTGACCAAACAGCCATCCACGACACCATTTTTGGAGCTCGACCAAATCAAGTCAGCCAGCATGGCTCGCCCAGATCAGCTCGGCCAGATTGGCTTGGCCAGCATGGCTCGGCTAGAATGGCTCAGCTAGATCGGGTTGGCTAGCATGGCTCGCCCAGATCGGCACGGCCAGGCTAGCTCGCCCACCATTTTTCAAGCACACTACCTCCCCTATATAAGCTATAGTGCAAGCCTTACTCTACATCAGAAATGTACATTCAGTGCACAAGTACCATAAAACCCAATTCAATGAAAAATGTGACCAAACAGCCATCTACAACACCATTTTTGGAGCTCGGCCAGATCGGGTCGGCCAGCATGGCTCGCCCAGATCGGCTCGGCCAGCATGGCTCGGCCAGATCGGCTCGGCCAGCATGGCTCGCCCAGATTGGCTCGGCCAGGCTGGCTCGCCCACCATTTTTCAAGCACACTACCTCCCCTATATAAGCTATTAGTGCAAGCCTTACTCTACATCAGAAATGTACATTCAGTGCACAAGTACCTTAAAACCCAATTCAATGAAAAATGTGACTGAATAGCCATCCACGACCTCATTTTTCATGAGGTTGTCAACAGAGACAAAGATTGGCATTGGTTAGGTGATTTGATTGCATCAGTCAGGGGGGTAAATTGATCAATTTTTGGAGACTGACTAGAATGGCTTGACGACCATTTTATATTGGAAGCTACCCAATTTGAAAATTATGACTCAAGTAGAATGCCTCGGGTACCCATTTTATGAACTTAAAGAGTCGACTTGGTGGGCCGACCTGGCAGGGTGACTTGATGAACAAACTTAAAGAGTCGACTTGGTGAGAGTTCTTGGTGGGCCAACCTGGAAAGGTGACTTGATGAACTAACTTAAAGAGTCGACTTGGTGAGAGTACTCGGTGGGCTGCCCTGATCACGTGACTTGATGAACGAACTTAAAGAGTTGACTTGGTGGGCCGACTTGGCTAGGTGACTTGATGAACAAACTTAAAGAGTCCACTCTGTGGGTCGAACTAGTGGGATGACTTGGTGAGAGTACTTGGTGGGCTGACTTGGCAGGGTGACTCGATGAAAGAACTTAGAGAGTCGACTTTGCGGGAGTGCTTGGTGGGTTGAACTGGCAGGGTGACTTGATGAACGAACTTAAAGAGTCAAATTGGTGAGAGAACTTGGTGGGCCGAGATGGTGGGGTGAATTGATGAACGAACTTAAAGAGTTGACTTGGTGAGAGTAATTTGTGGGCTAACCTGGCAGGGTGACTTGATGAATTAACTTAAAGAGTCAACTTGGTGGGGTGACTTGATGAACGCACTTGAAGGGTCGACTTGGTGGGGTGACTCTATGAACGGACCTAAAGAGTTGACTTGTTGAGAGCACTTGGTGGGGTGACTTGATGAACAGACTCAAAGAGTCGACTTGGTGAGAGTACTTGGTGGGGTGACTTGATGAGCGCACTTGAAGAATCAACTTGCTTAGAGTACTTGGTGGGGTGACTTGATGAACGGACTCAAAGAGTCAACTTGCTGAGAGTACTTGGTGGCTCGACTTGATGAGCAGACTTAAAGAGTCCACTTGGTGAGTGTACTTGGTGGGGTGAACTAATGAATGGACTTAAAGAATCGACTTGGTGGGAGTATTTGGTTGGCCGAACTACTGGGGTGACTTGATGAATGGACATAAAAAGTCAACTTGGTTAGGGTACTTGTACTTGTTCTGGTAACTTGATGAATGGACTTAAAGAGTCAACTTGGTGGGGTGACTTTATGAAAGGACATAAAGAGTCGACTTGGTGCGAGTACTTGGTCGGCTGACTTGATAAACACACTTGAAGAATCGACTTGGTTAGAGTACTTGGTGGGGTGACTTTTTGAATGAACTTAAAGAGTTGACTTGGTGGGCTGACCTGGCGGGGTGACTTGCTGACCTGGCCAGGTGACTTGATGAATGAACTTAAAGAGTCCACTTGGTGGGTCGACCTGGTGGACTGACTTGATGAATGAACCTAAAGAGTCAACTTGGTGAGAGTACTTGGTGGGCAGACATAGCGGGGTGATTTGATAAGCGAACTTAAAGAGTCGACTTGGTGAGAGTACTTGGTGGGGTGAATTGATGAACGAACCTAAAGAGTCGACTTGGTGGGCCGACCTGGCAGCGTGACTTGATGAACAAACCTAAAGAGTCGACTTGGTGGGCGGTACTAGCAGGGTGACTTGATGAACGAACTTAAAGAGTCAACTTGGTGGGCCAACCTCGTAGGGTGACTTGATGAACAAACTTAAAGAGTCGACCTGGTGAGAGTACTTGGTGGGCCGACATGGCGGGGTGACTTGATGAACAAACTTAAAGAGTCGACTTGGTGAGAGGACTCGATGGGCTGACCTAGTCATGTGACTTGATGAACGAACTTAAAGAGTCAACTTGGTGGACCGACTTGGCTGGATGACTTGATGAACGAACCTAAAGAGTCAACTTGGTGGGTCAAACTAGCGGGGTGACTTGGTGAGGGTACTTGGTGGGCTGACCCGGCAGGATAACTTGATGAATGAACTTAGATAGTCGACCTTGTGAGAGTACTTGGTGGGTAAAACTAGTGGGGTGACTTGATGATCGAACTGAAAGAGTCGACTTGGTGAGAGAACTTGGTGGGCCGAGCTGGCGGTTTGAATTGATGAATGAACCTAAAGAGTCAACTTTGTGAGAGTACTTGGTGCACCGACCTGGCGAGGTGACTTGATGACCGAACTTAAAGGGTCGACTTGGTGAGAGTACATGGTGGGCCGACCTGGTGGAGTGACTTGATGAACAAACTTAAAGATTCAACATGGTGAGAGTACTTGGTGGGGTGACTTGATGAACAAACCTAAAGATTTGACTTGGTGAGAGTACATGGTAGGCCGACCTAGCGGGGTGACTTGGTGATCAAACTTAAAGAGTCAACTTGGTGAGAGTACTTGGTGGGCTGACCTAGCGGGGTGACTTGGTGAACGAACTTAAAGAGTCAACCTGGTGGGCTGACTTGGCAGAGTGACTTCATGAATGAACTTAAAGAGTCCACTTGGTGCGCCGACCTGGCGGGGTGACTTGATGAACGAACTTAAAGAGTTGACTTGGTGGAGTGACTTGATGAACGCACTTGAAGGGTTGACTTTGTGGGGTGACTCTATGAACGAACCTAAAGAGTTGACTTGGTGAGAGCACTTGGTGGGGTGACTTGATGAATAGACTCAAAGAGTCGACTTTGTGAGAGTAATTGGTGGCTCGACTTGATGAGCACACTTGAAGAATCAACTTGGTCAGAGTACTTGGTGGGGTGACTTGATGAACGGACTTGATGAGCAGACTTAAAGAGTCCACTTGGTGGGGTACTTGACAGGGTGAACTGATGAACAGACTTAAAGAATTAACTTGGTGGGAGTACTTGGTTGGCCGAACTGGAGGGGTGACTTGATGAACGGACATAAAGAGTCGACTTGGTGGGGTGACTTGATGAAAGGACTTAAAGAGTCAACTTGGTGAGAGTACTTGGTCGGGTGACTTGATGAACGCACTTGAAGAATTGACTTGGTTAGAGTACTTGGTGGGGCAACTTGATGAACGAACTTAAAGAGTCGACTTGGTGGGCTGACCTAGAGGGGTGACTTGATGAACGAACTTAGAGAGTCGACTTGGTGAGAGTACTTGGTGACTTGGTAGGTCAACCTGGCCTGGTGACTTGATGAACGAACTTAAAGAGTCCACTTGGTGGACCAACCTGGCAGGGTGACTTGATGAACGAACCTAAATAGTCGACTTGGTGAGAGTACTTGGTGGGCAGACATAGCAGGGTGATTTGATGAGTGAACTTAAAGAGTCAACTTGGTGAGAGTACTTGGTGGGGTGACTTGATGAACGAACTTAAAGAGTCGACTTGGTGGGCCGACTTGGCTGGGTGACTTGATGAACAAACTTAAAGAGTCGACTTGGTGAGAGTACTCGGTGGGCTGACCTAGTCACATGACTTGATGAACAAACTTAATGAGTCGACTTGGTGAGCCGACTTGGTAGGGTGACTTGATGAACAAACATAAAGAGTCGACTTGGTGGGTTGAACTAGTGGGGTGACTTGGTGAGAGTACTGGGTGGGCTGACCCGGCAGGGTGACTTGACGAACGAACTTAGAGAGTCAACTTTGTGAGAGTACTTGGTGGGTCGAATTGGCGGGGTGACTTGATGAACCAAATTAAAGAGTCGACTTGGTGAGAAATCTTGGTGGGCCGAGCTGGCGGCGTGAATTGATGAATGAACCTAAAGAGTCGACTTTGTGAGAGTACTTGGTGGGCCGACCTAGCGGGGTGACTTGATGACCGGACTTAAAGGGTTGACTTGGTGAGAGTACTTGGCAGGCCGACCTAGCAGAGCGACTTGATGAATGAACTTAAAGAGTTGACTTGGTGAGAGTACTTGGTGGGGTGACTTGATGAACAAATCTAAAGAGTCAACTTGGTGAGAGTACTCGGTGGGTTGACCTGGCGGGGTGACTTGGTGAGAAAACTTAAAGAGTCGACTTGGTGAGAGTACTTGGTGGGCTGACCTGGCGGGGTGACTTGATGAACGAACTTAAAATTTTGACTTGGTGGGCCGACTTGGCAAAGTGACTTCATGAACGAACTTAAAGAGTCCACTTGGTGGGCCGACCTGGCAGGGTGACTTGATGAACAAACTTAAAGAGTCGACTTGGTGGGGTGACTTGATGAACGCACTTGAAGGGTTGACTTTGTGGGGTGACTCTATGAGCAAACCTAAAGAGTTGACTTGGTGAGAGCACTTGGTGGGGAGACTTGATGAACAGACTCAAAGAGTCGACTTGGTGAGAGTACTTGGTGGCTCGACTTGATGAGCGCACTTGAAGAATCGACTTGGTCAGAGTAATTGGTGGGGTGACTTGATGAACGGACTCAAAGAGTCGACTTGCTGAGAGTACTTGGTGGCTCAACTTGATGAGCTGACTTAAAGAGTCCACTTGGTGAGAATACTTGGTGGGGCGAACTGATGAATGGACTTAAAGAATCGACTTGGTGGGAGTACTTGGTTGGCCGCACTGGAGGGGTGACTTGATGAATGGACATAAAGAGTCGACTTGGTGAGAGTACTTGTACTAGTTCAGGTGACTTGATGAACAGACTTAAAGAGTCGACTTGGTGGGGTGACTTGATGAAAGGACTTAAAGAGTCGACTTGGTGAGAGTACTTGGTCAGGTGACTTGATGAACGCACTTGAAGAATCAACTTGGTTAGAGTACTTGGTGGGGCGACTTGATGAATGAACTTAAAGAGTTGACTTGGTGGGGCGACTTGATGAATGAACTTAAAGAGGTGACTTGATGAACGAACTTAGAGAGTCAACTTGGTGAGAGTACTTGGTGACTTGGTTGGCTGACCTAGCCGGGTGACTTGATGAACAATCTTAAAGAGTCGACTTGGTAAGAGTACTTAGTGGGCTAACCTAGTCATGTGACTTGATGAACAAACTTAAAGAGTCAACTTGGTGGGCCGACTTGGCTGGGTGACTTGGTGAACGAACTTAAAGAGTAACCTAGGTGGGTCGAACTAGTGGGGTGACTTGGTGAGAGTACTTGGTGGGCTAACTTGGCAGGGTGACTTAATGAGCGAACTTAGAGAGTTGACTTTGTGAGAGTACTTGGTGGGTCAAACTGGCGGGGTGACTTGATGAACAAACTTAAAGAGTCGACTTGGTGAGAGAACTTGGTGGGCCGAGTTGGCGGGCTGAATTGATGAATGAACCTAAAGACTCGACTTTGTGAGAGTACTTGGTGGGCCGACCTGGCGGCGTGACTTGATGACCGAACTTAAAGGGTCGACTTGGTGAGAGTACTTGGTGGGCCGACCTGGCGGAGCGACTTGATGAACGAACTTAAAGAGTCAACTTGGTGAGAGTACTTGGCGGGGTGACCTGATGAACAAACCTAAAGAGTCGACCTAGTGAGAGTACTTGGTGGGCCGACCTAGCGGGGTGACTTGGTGAGCAAACTTAAAGAGTCGACTTGGTGAGAGTAGTTAGTGGGATGACCTAGCGGGGTGACTTGATGAACGAGCTTAAAGAGTCGACTTGGTGGGCTGACTTGGCAGAGTGACTTCATGAATGAACTTAAAAAGTCCACTTGGTTGGCCGACCTGGCGGGGTGACTTGATGAACGAACTTAAAGAGTCGACTTGGTGAGAGTAATTTGTGGGCTGACCTGGCGGGGTGACTTGATGAATGACCTTAAAGAGTCGACTTGTTGGGGTGACTTGATGAATGCACTTGAAGGGTCAACTTGGTTGGGTGACTCTATGAACGAACCTAAAGAGTTGACTTAGTTAGAGTACTTGGTGGGGTGACTTGATAAAAGGAATTAAAGAGTAGACTTGGTGAGAGTACTTGGTGGGGTGACTTGATGAACGCACTTGAAGAATCGACTTGGTTAGAGTACTTGGTGGGGCGACTTGATGAACGGACTCAAAGAGTCTACTTGGTGAGAGTACTTGGTGGCTCAAATTGATGAGCAGACTTAAAGAGTCAACTTGGTCAGACTACTTGGCAGGGTGAACTGATGAACAGACATAAAGAGTCGACTTAGTGGGCCGACCTCCTGGGGTGACTTTATGGATGGACTTAAAGAGTTGACTTGGTTAGAGTACTTGTTCTAGTGACTTGATGAATAGACTTGAAGAGTCGACTTGGTGGGGTGACTTGATGAAAGGACTTAAAGAGTCAACTTGGTGAGAGTACTTGGTGGGGCAACTTGATGAACGGACTTAAAGGGTCGACTTGGCGGGGTGACTTGATGAACGGACCTAAAGAGTTGACCTGGTGAGAGTACTTGGCGAGGTGAACTGATGAATGGACTTAAAGAGTCAACTTGGTGGGAGTACTTGGTGGGTCAACCTGGTGGGGTGACCTGATGAATGGACTTATAGAGTCGACTTGGTGAGAGTAGTTGTTCTGGTGACTTGATGAATGGACTTAAAGAGTCGGCTTGGTGGGGTGACTCGATCAACGGACCTAAAGAGTTGACTTGGTGAGAGTACTCAGTGGGGTGACCTGATGAACAGACTTAGAAAGTCGATTTGGTGAGAGTACTTGGTGGGCCGACCTATTTGGGTGACTTTGTGAACTGACTTAAAGAGTCGACTTGGTGGGGTGACTTGATGAACAGACTTCAAGGGTTGCCTTGGCAAGGTGACTTGATGAACGGTCCTAAAGAGTTGACTTGGTGAGAGTACTTGGTGTGGTGACTTGATGAACAAACTTAAAGAGTCGAATTGGTGAGAGTACTTGGTGGGGTGACTTGATGAACATAGTTAAAGAGTCAACTTGGTGAGAATACTTGGTCAGGTGACTTGATGAACGCACTTGAAGAATCAACTTATTTAGAGTACTTGGTGGGGTGACTTGATGAATGAACTTAAAGATTCGACTTGGTGGGTCGACCTGGTGGGGTGACTTGATGAACGAACTTAGAGAGTCGACATGCTGAGAGTACTTGGTGGCTTGGTGGGCCGACCTAGCCGGGTGACTTGATGAACAAACTTAAAGAGTCAACTTGGTGAGAGTACTCGGTGGGCTGACCTGGTCACATGACTTGATGAACGAACCTAAAGAGTCGACTTGGTGGGTCAAACTAGTAGGGTGACTTGGTGAGAGTACTTGGTGGGCTAACCTGGCAGGGTGACTTGATGAACGAACTTAGAGAGTCGACTTTGTGAGAGTACTTGGTGGGTCGAATTGGCAGGGTGACTTGATGAATGAACTTAAAGAGTCGACCTGGTGATAGAACTTGGTGGGCCAAGCTGGCGGGGTGAATTGATGAACGAACCTAAAGAGTCAACTTTGTGAGAGTACTTGGTGGGCCGACCTGGCGGGGTGACTTGATGGCCGAACTTAAAGGGTCAACTTGGTGAGAGTACTTGGTGGGCCGACCTGGCGGAGCGACTTGATGAACGAACTTAAAGAGTCGACTTGGTGAGAGTACTTGGTGGGGTGACCTAATGAACAAACCTAAAGAGTCAACCTGGTGAGAGTACTTGGTGGGCCGACCTGGAAGGGTGACTTGGTGAGAAAACTTAAAGAGTCGACTTGGTGAGAGTAGTTGGTGGGCTGTCCTGGCAGGGTGACTTGATGAACGAACTTAAAGAGTCGACTTGGTGGGCTGACTTGGTAGAATGACTTCATGAACGAAATTAAAGAGTCCACTTGGTGGGCCGACCTGGTAGGGTGACTTGATGGACAAACTTAAAGAGTCGACTTGGTGAGAGTAATTTGTGGGTTGACCTGGCGGGGTGACTTGATGAAGGAACTTAAAATTTCGACTTGGTGGGCCGACTTGGCAGAGTGACTTCATGAATGAACTTAAAGAGTCCACTTGGTGGGCCGACCTGGTAGGGTGACTTGATGAACAAACTTAAAGAGTCGACTTGGTGGGGTGACTTGATGAACGCACTTGAAGGGTTGACTTTGTGGGGTGACTCTATGAGCAAACCTAAAGAGTTGACTTGGTGAGAGCACTTGGTGGGGAGACTTGATGAACAGACTCAAAGAGTCGACTTGGTGAGAGTACTTGGTGGCTCGACTTGATGAGCGCACTTGAAGAATCGACTTGGTCAGAGTACTTGGTGGGGTGACTTGATGAACGGACTCAAAGAGTCAACTTGCTGAGATTACTTGGTGGCTCAACTTGATGAGCTAACTTAAAGAGTCCACTTGGTGAGAATACTTGGTGGGGCGAATTGATGAACGGACTTAAAGAATCGACTTGGTGGGAGTACTTGGTTGGCCGCACTAGAGGGGTGACTTGATGAACGGACATAAAGAGTCGACTTGGTGAGAGTACTTGTACTAGTTCAGGTGACTTGATGAACGGACTTAAAGAGTCGACTTGGTGGGGTGACTTGATGAAAGGACTTAAAGAGTCGACTTGGTGAGAGTACTTGGTCGGGTGACTTGATGAACGCACTCGAAGAATCAACTTGGTTAGAGTACTTGGTGGGGCAACTTGATGAATGAACTTAAAGAGTTGACTTGTTGGGGTGACTTGATGAATGAACTTAAAGAGGTGACTTGATGAACGAACTTAGAGAGTCAACTTGGTGAGAGTACTTGGTGACTTGGTTGGCTGACCTAGCCGGGTGACTTGATGAACAATCTTAAAGAGTCGACTTGGTAAGAGTACTCAGTGGGCTGACCTAGTCATGTGACTTGATGAACAAACTTAAAGAGTCAACTTGGTGGGCCGACTTGGCTGGGTGACTTGGTGAACGAACTTAAAGAGTAACCTAGCTGGGTCGAACTAGTGGGGTGACTTGGTGAGAGTACTTGGTGGGCTAACCTGGCAGGGTGACTTAATGAGCGAACTTAGAGAGTTGACTTTGTGAGAGTACTTGGTGGGTCAAACTAGCGGGGTGACTTGATGAAAAAACTTAAAGAGTCGACTTGGTGAGAGAACTTGGTGGGCTGAGTTGGTGGGGTGAATTGATGAATGAACCTAAAGACTTGACTTTGTGAGAGTACTTGGTGGGCCGACCTGGCGGCGTGACTTGATGATCGAACTTAAAGGGTCGACTTGGTGAGAGTACTTGGTGGGCCGACCTGGCGAAGCAACTTGATGAACGAACTTAAAGAGTCAACTTGGTGAGAGTACTTGGTGGGGTGACCTGATGAACAAACCTAAAGAGTCGACCTAGTGAGAGTACTTGGTGGGCCGACCTGGCGTGGTGACTTGGTGAGCAAACTTAAAGAGTCGACTTGGTGAGAGTAGTTAGTGGGATGACCTAGCGGGGTGACTTGATGAACGAGCTTAAAGAGTTGACTTGGTGGGCTGACATGGCAGAGTGACTTCATGAATGAACTTAAAGAGTCCACTTGGTTGGCCAACCTGGCGGGGTGACTTGATGAACGAACTTAAAGAGTCGACTTGGTGAGAGTAATTTGTGGGCTGACCTGGTGGGGTGACTTGATGAATGACCTTAAAGAGTCGACTTGTTGGGGTGACTTGATGAATGCACTTGAAGGGTCAACTTGGTTGGGTGACTCTATGAACGAACCTAAAGAGTTGACTTGGTTAGAGTACTTGGTGGGGTGACTTGATGAAAGGACTTAAAGAGTAGACTAGGTGAGAGTACTTGGTGGGGTGACTTGATGAACGCACTTGAAGAATCGACTTGGTTAGAGTACTTGGTGGGGCGACTTGATGAACGGACTCAAAGAGTCTACTTGGTGAGAGTACTTGGTGGCTCGACTTGATGAGCAGACTTAAAGAGTCAACTTGGTTAGACTACTTGGCGGGGCGAACTGATGAACAGACTTAAAGAGTCGACTTAGTGGGCCGACCTACATGGGTGACTTTATTGACGGACTTAAAGAGTTGACTTGGTTAGAGTACTTGTTCTAGTGACTTGATGAACAGACTTGAAGAGTCGACTTGGTGGGGTGACTTGATGAAAGGACTTAAAGAGTCGACTTGGTGAGAGTACTTGGTGGGGCAACTTGATGAATGGACTTAAAGGGTCGACTTGGCGGGGTGACTTGATGAACGGACCTAAAGAGTTGACTTGGTAAGAGTACTTGGCGAGGTGAACTGATGAATGGACTTAAAGAGTCGACTTGGTGGGAGTACTTGGTGGGTCAACCTAGTGGGGTGACCTGATGAACAGACTTATAGAGTCGACTTGGTGAGAGTAGTTGTTCTGGTGACTTGATGAGTGGACTTAAAGAGTCGGCTTGGTGGGGTGACTCGATGAACGGACCTAAAGAGTTGACTTGGTGAGAGTACTCAGTGGGGTGACCTGATGAATAGACTTAGAGAGTCGATTTGGTGAGAGTACTTGGTGGGCCGACCTGTTTGGGTGACTTTGTGAACTGACTTAAAGAGTAAACTTGGTGGGGTGACTTGATGAATGGACTTCAAGGGTTGCCTTGGCAAGGTGACTTGATGAACGGTCCTAAAGAGTTGACTTGGTGAGAGTACTTGGTGTGGTGACTTGATGAACAAACTTAAAGAGTCAAATTGGTGAGAGTACTTGGTGGGGTGACTTGATGAACATAGTTAAAGAGTCAACTTGGTGAGAATACTTGGTCGGGTGACTTGATGAACGCACTTGAAGAATCAACTTGGTTAGAGTACTTGGTGGGGTGACTTGATGAATGAACTTAAAGATTCGACTTGGTGGGTCGACCTGGTGGGGTGACTTGATGAACAAACTTAGAGAGTCGACATGCTGAGAGTACTTGGTGGCTTGGTGGGCCGACCTAGCCAGGTGACTTGATGAACAAACTTAAAGAGTCGACTTGGTGAGAGTACTCGGTGGGCTGACCTAGTCACATGACTTGATGAACGAACCTAAAGAGTCAACTTGGTGGGTCAAACTAGTAGGGTGACTTGGTGAGAGTACTTGGTGGGCTAACCTGGCAGGGTGACTTGATGAACGAACTTAGAGAGTCGACTTTGTGAGAGTACTCGGTGGGTCGAATTGGCAGGGTGACTTGATGAATGAACTTAAAGAGTCGAACTGGTGATAGAACTTGGTGGGCCAAGCTGGCGGCATGAATTGATGAATGAACCTAAAGAGTCAACTTTGTGAGAGTACTTGGTGGGCCGACTTGGCAGGGTGACTTGATGGCCGAACTTGAAGGGTCAACTTGGTGAGAGTACTTGGTGGGCCGACCTGGCGGAGCGACTTGATGAACGAACTTAAAGAGTTGACTTGGTGAGAGTACTTGGTGGGGTGACCTGATGAACAAACCTAAAGAGTCAACCTGGTGAGAGTACTTGGTGGGCCGACCTAGCGGGGTGACTTGGTGAGCAAACTTAAAGAGTCGACTTGGTGAGAGAGGTTGGTGGGCTGTCCTGGCGGGGTGACTTGATGAACGAACTTAAAGAGTCGATTTGGTGGGCCGACTTGGTAGAATGACTTCATGAACGAACTTAAAGAGTCCATTTGGTGGGCCGACCTGGTAGGGTGACTTGATGGATAAACTTAAAGAGTCGACTTGGTGAGAGTAATTTGTGGGCTTACCTGGCGGGGTGACTTGATAAATGAACTTAAAGAGTCAACTTGGTGGGGTGACTTGATGAACAAACTTGAAGGGTCGACTTGGTGGGGTGACTCTATGAACAGACCTAAAGAGTTGACTTGGTGAGAGTACTTGGTGGGGTGACTTGATGAAAGGACTTAAAGAGTCAACTTGGTGAGAGTACTTGGTGGGGCGACTTGATGAACGCACTTGAAGAATCAACTTGGTTAGAGTACTTGGTGGGGCGACTTGATGAACGGACTCAAAGAGTCTACTTGGTGAGAGTACTTGGTGGCTCGACTTGATGAGCAGACTTAAAGAGTCAACTTGGTGAGAGTACTTGGTGGGGTGAACTTATGAATAGACTTAAAGAGTCATCTTGGTGGGCTGACCTGGTGGGGTGACTTTATGGACGGACTTAAGGAGTCAACTTGGTTAGAGTACTTGTTCTAGTGACTTGATGAACGGACTTGAAGAGTCAACTTGGTGGGGTGACTTGATGAAAGGAATTAAAGAGTCGACTTGGTGAGAGTACTTGGTGGGGTGACTTGATGAACGAACTTAAAGGGTCAACTTGGCGAGGTGACTTGATGAACGGACCTAAAAAGTTGACTTGGTGAGAGTACTTGTTGAGGTGAACTTATGAACAAACTTAAAGAGTCAACTTGGTGGGAGTACTTGGTGGGTCGACCTGGTGGGGTGACTTGATGAACGGACTTATAGAGTTGACTTGGTGAGAGTAGTTGTTCTGGTGACTTGATGAACGGACTTAAAGAGTCAGCTTGGTGGGGTGACTTGACGAAAGGACTTAAAGAGTCAACTTGGTGGGGTGACTTAATGAATGAACTTAAAAAGTTGACTTTGTCGGGTGACTCGATGAACGGACCTAAAGAGTTGACTTGGTGAGAGTACTCGGTGGGGTGACCTGATGAACAAACTTAGAGAGTCGACTTGGTGAGAGTACTTGGTGGGCCGACCTAGTTGGGTGACCTCGTGAACTGACTTAAAGAGTCGACTTGGTGGGGTGACTTGATGAACAGACTTCAAGGGTCGACTTGGCAAGGTGACTTGATGAAGGATCCTAAAGAGTTGACTTGGTGAGAGTACTTGGTGTGGTGACTTGATGAACAGAGTTAAAGAGTCGAATTGGTGAGAGTACTTGGTGGGGTGACTTGATGAACATAGTTAAAGAGTCCACTTGGTGAGAGTACTTGGTCGGGTGACTTGATGAATGCACTTGAAGAATTGACTTGGTTAGAGTACTTGGCTGGGTGACTTGATGAATGAACTTAAAGATTTGACTTGGTGGGCCGACCTGGCAGGGTGACTTGATGAACAAACTTAGAAAGTCGACTTGGTGAGAGTACTTGGTGACTTGGTGGGCCGACCTGGCCAGGTGACTTGATGAAGAAACTTAAAGAGTCGACTTTGTGAGAGTACTTGGCAGGCCGACCTGGCGAGGTGACTTGATGACCGAACTTAAAGGGTTGACTTGGTGAGAGTACTTGGCGGGCTGATCTGGTGGAGCGACTTGATGAAAAAACTTAAAGAGTCAACTTGGTGAGAGTACTTGGTGGGGTGACTTGATGAACAAACCTAAAGAGTTGACTTGGTTAGAGTACTCGGTAGGCCGACCTGGCGGGGTGACTTGGTGGGCCGACTTGGCAGAGTGACTTCATGAACGAACTTAAAGAGTCCACTTGGTGGGCTGACCTAGCGGGGTGACTTGATGAATGAACTTAAAGAGTCGACTTGGTGGGGTGACTTGATGAACACACTTGAAGGGTCAACTTTGTGGGGTGACTCTATGAATGGACCTAAAGAGTTGACTTGGTGAGAGCACTTGGTGGGGTGACTTGATGAATAGACTCAAAGAGTCAACTTGGTGAGAGTACTTGGTGGCTCGACTTGATGAGCGCACTTGAAGAATCGACTTGGTCAGAGTACTTGGTGGGGTGACTTGATGAACAGACTTGATGAGCAAACTTAAAGAGTCCACTTGCTGGGGTACTTGGCAGGGTGAACTGATGAACGGACTTAAAGAATCGACTTGGTGGGAGTACTTGGTTGGCCGAACTGGAGGGGTGACTTGAAGAACGGACATAAATAGATGACTTGGTGAGAGTACTTGTACCAGTTCAGGTGACTTGATGAATGGACTTAAACAGTCGACTTGGTGGGGTGACTTGATGAAAGTACTTAAAGAGTCAACTTGGTGAGAGTACTTGGTTGGGTGACTTGATGAACGCACTTGAAGAATCGACTTGGTTAGAGTACTTGGTGGGGCGACATGATGAACGAACTTAAAGAGTCAACTTGGTGGGCCGACCTGGCGGGGTGACTTGATGAACGAACTTAGAGAGTCAACTTGGTGAGAGTACTTGGTGACTTGGTGGGCCAACTTGGCCTAGTGACTTGATGAACGAGCTTAAAGAGTCCACTTGGTTGGCTGACCTGGTGGGGTGACTTGATGAATGAACTGAAAGAGTCGACTTGGTGAGAGTACTTGGTGGGCAGACATAGCAGGGTGATTTTATGAGTGAACTTAAAGATTCAACTTGGTGAGAGTACTTGGTGGGGTGACTTGATGAACGAACCTAAAGAGTCGACTTGGTGGGCCGACCTGGCAGGGTGACTTGATGAACAAACTTAAAGAGTCAACTTGGTGAGAGTACGCAGTGGGCTGACCTAGTCATGTGACTTGATGAACGAACTTAATGAGTCAACTTGGTGAGCCGACTTGGCTAGGTGACTTGATGAACAAACTTAAAGGGTTGACTTGGTGGGTTGAACTAGCGAGGTGACTTGGTGAGAGTACTCGGTGGGCTGACCCGATAGGGTGACTTGACGAACAAACTTAGAGAGTCAAATTTGTGAGAGTACTTGGTGGGTCGAACTGGCAGGGTGACTTGATGAACCAAATTAAAGAGTCGACTTGGTGAGAGAACTTGGTGAGCCGAGCTGGCAGGGTGAATTGATGAATGAACCTAAAGAGTCAAAATTGTGAGAGTACTTGGTGGGCCGACCTGGCGGGGTGACTTGATGACCGAACTTAAAGGGTCGACTTGGTGAGAGTACTTGGCGGGCCAACCTGGCGGAGTGACTTGATGAACGAACTTAAAGAGTCAACTTGGTGAGAGTACTTGGTGGGGTGACTTGATGAACAAACCTAAAGAGTCAACTTGGTGAAAGTACTCAATGGGCCGACCTGGCGGGGTGACTTGGTGAGAAAACTTAAAGAGTCGACTTGGTGAGAGTACTTGGTGGGCTGACCTGGCGGGGTGACTTGATGAATGAACTTAAAGCTTTGACTTGGTGGCCCGACTTGGCAGAGTGACTTCATCAAAGAACTTAAAGAGTCCACTTGGTGGGCCAACCTGGCAGGGTGACTTGATGAATGAACTTAAAGAGTCGACTTGGTGGGGTGACATGATGAACGCACTTGAACGGTCGACTTTGTGGGGTGACTCTATGAATGGACCTAAAGAGTTGACTTTGTGAGAGCACTTGGTGGGGTGACTTGATGAATAGACTCAAAGTGTCAACTTGGTGAGAGTACTTGGTGGCTCGAGTTGATGAGCGCACTTGAAGAATCAACTTGGTCAGAGTACTTGGTGGGGTGACTTGATGAACACACTCAAAGAGTCGACTTGCTGAGAGTACTTGGTGGCTCGAATTGATGAGCAAACTTAAAGAGTCCACTTGGTAAGAGTACTTGGTAGATTGAACTGATGAACGGACTTAAAGAATCGACTTTGTGGGAGTACTTGGTTGGCCGAACTAGAGGGGTGACTTGATGAATGGACATAAAGAGTCGACTTGGTGAGAGTACTTGTACAAGTTCAGGTGACTTGATGAACGGACTTAAAGAGTCGACTTGGTGGGGTGACTTGATGAAAGGACTTAAAGAGTTGACTTGGTGGGGTGACTTGATGAAAGGACTTAAAGAGTTGACTTGGTGAGAGTACTTTTTGGGGTGACTTGATGAACGGACTTAAAGGGTCGACTTGGTAAGAGTACTTGTTCTAGTGACTTGATGAACGGACTTGAAGAGTCGACTTGGTGGGGTGACTTGATGAAAGGACTTAAAGAGTCGACTTGGTGAGAGTACTTGGTGGGGCGACTTGATGAACGGACTTAAAGGGTCGACTTGGCAGGTTGACTTGATGAACAGACCTAAAGAGTTGACTTGGTGAGAGTACTTGGCGGGGTGAACTGATAAACAGACTTAAAGAGTCGACTTGGTGGGCCGACCTGGTGGGGTGAATTGATGAACAGACTTATAGAGTCAACTTGGTGAGAGTACTTGTTCTGGTGACTTGATGAACGGACTTAAAGAGTCAGCTTGGTGGGGAGACTTGATGAAAGGACTTAAAGAGTCTACTTGGTGGGGTGACTTGATGAACTAACTTAAAGGGTCGACTTTACGGGGTAACTTGATGAACGGACCTAAAGAATTGACTTGGTGAGAGTACTCGGTGGGGTGACCTAATGAACAGACTTAGAGAGTCGACTTGGTGGGCCGACCTGGTTGGGTGACTTCATGAATGGACTTAAAGAGTCAACTTGGTGGGAGTACTTGGTGGGGTGACTTGACGAACGAACTTCAAGCGTCAACTTGGCGAGGTGACTTGATGAACGATCCTAAAGAGTTGACTTGGTGAGAGTAGTTGGTGTGGTGTCTTGATGAACAGACTTAAAGAGTCGAATTAGTGAGAGTACTTGGTGGGTTGACTTGATGAACGCACTTGAAGAGTCAACTTGGTGGGGTGACTTTATGAAAGGACCTAAAGAGTTGACCTGGTGAGAGTACTTGGTGGGGTGACTTGATGAACGAACTTAAAGATTCGACTTGGTGGGCCAACCTAGTGAGGTGACTTGATGAACAAACTTAGAGAGTCGACTTTGTGAGAGTACTTGGTGACTTGGTGGGCCGACCTGGCGGGTGACTTGATGAACAAACTTAAAGAGTCGACTTATTGAGAGTACTCGGTGGGCTGACCTAGTCTCGTGACTTGATGAACAAACTTAAAGAGTCAACTTGGTGGGCCGACTTGGCCGGGTGACTTGATGAACGAACTTAAAGAGTCAACTTGGTGGGTCGAACTAGCGGGGTGACTTGGTGAGAGTACTTGGTGGGCTAACCTGGCAGGGTGACTTGATAAACGAACTTAGAGAGTCAACTTTATGAGAGTACTTGGTGGGTAGAACTGGCGAGGTGACTTGATGAATGAACTTAAAGAGTCGACCTGGTGAGAGAACTTGGTGGGCCGAGCTGGCGGGGTGAATTGATGAACAAACCTAAAGAGTTGACTTTGTGAGAGTACTTGGTGGGCCGACCTGGCCGGGTGACTTGATAACTGAACTTAAAGGGTCGACTTGGTGAGAGTACTTGGTGGGCCGACCTGGCGGAGCGACCTGATGAATGAACTTAAAGAGTCAACTTGGTGAGAGTACTTGGTGGGGTGACCTAATGAACAAACCTAAAGAGTCAACCTGTTGAGAGTACTTGGTGGGCCGACCTGGCGGGGTGTCTTGGTGAGCAAACTTAAAGAGTCGACTTGGTGAGAGTAGTTGGTGGGTTGAACTGGCGGGGTGACTTGATGAACGAACTTAAAGAGTTGACCTCGTGAGAGAACATGGTGGGCCAAGCTGGCAGGGTTAATTGATGAATGAACCTAAAGAGCTGACTTTGTGAGAGTACTTGCTAGGCCGACCTGGCAGGGTGACTTGATGACCGAACTTAAAGGGTCGACTTGGTGAGAGTACTTGGTGGGCCGACTTGGCGGAGCGACTTGATGAACAAACTTAAAGAGTCGACTTGGTGAGAGTACTTGGTGGGGTGACCTAATGAACAAACCTAAAGAGTCAACCTGGTGAGAGTACTTGGTGGGTCGACCTGGCGGGGTGACTTGGTGAGCAAACTTAAAGAGTCGACTTGGTGAGAGTAGTTGGTGGGATGACCTTGCGGGGTGACTTGATGAACAAACTTAAAGAGTCGACTTGGTGGGCCAACTTGGCAGAGTGACTTCATGAATGAACTTAAAGAGTCCACTTGGTGGGCCGACCTGGTAGGGTGACTTGATGAACGAACTTAAAGAGTCGACTTGGTGAGAGTAATTTGTGGGCTGACCTGGCAGGGTGACTTGATGAATGAACTTAAAGAGTCGACTTGGTGGGGTGACTTGATGAATGCACTTGAAGGGTCGACTTGGTGGGGTGACTCGATGAATGGACCTAAAGAGTTGACATGGTGAGAGTACTTAATGGGGTGACTTGATGAAAGGACTTAAAGAGTCAACTTGGTGAGAGTATTTGGTGGGGCGACTTGATGAACGCACTTGAAGAATTGACTTGGTTAGAGTACTTGGTGGGGCGACTTGATGAACGGACTCAAAGAGTCTACTTGGTGAGAGTACTTGGTGGCTCGACTTGATGAGAAAACTTAAAGAGTCAACTTGGTGAGAGTACTTGGCTGGGTGAACTGATAAACAAACTTAAAGAGTCAACTTGGTGGGCCGACCTAGTGGGGTGACTTTATGGATGAACTTAAAGAGTCAACTTGGTTGGAGTACTTGTTCTAGTGACTTGATGAACGGACTTGAGGAGTCAACTTGGTGGGGTGACTTGATGAAAGGACTTAAAGAGTCGACTTGGTGAGAGTACTTGGTGGGGTGACTTGATGAACGGACTTAAAGGGTCGACTTGGCAGGGTGACTTGATGAACGGACCTAAAGAGTTGACTTGGTGAGAGTACTTGGCGAGGTGAACTGATGAACGAACTTAAAGAGTTGACTTGGTGGGAGTGCTTGGTGGGTCGACTTGGTGGGGTGACTTGATGAACGGACTTATAGAGTTGACTTGGTGAGAGTAGTTGTTCTGGTGACTTCATGAACGGACTTAAAGAGTCGGCTTGGTGGGGTGACTTGATGAAAGGACTTAAAGAGTTGACTTGGTGGGGTGACTTGATGAACAAACTTAAAGGGTCAACTTTGCAGGGTGACTCGATGAACGGACCTAAAGAGTTGACTTGGCGAGAGTACTCAGTGGGGTGACCTGATGAACAGACTTAGAGAGTCGACTTGGTGAGAGTACTTGGTGGGCCGACCTGGTTGGGTGACTTCGTGAACTGACTTAACGAGTCGACTTGGTGGGGTGACTTGATGAACGGACTTCAAGGGTTGACTTGGCAAGGTGACTTGATGAACGGTCCTAAAGAGTTGACTTGGTGAGAGTACGTGGTGTGGTGACTTGATGAACAGAATTAAAGAGTCGAATTGGTGAGAGTACTTGGTGGGGTGACTTGATGAACATAGTTAAAGAGTTGACTTGGTGAGAGTACTTGGTCGGGTGACTTGATGAATGCACTTGAAGAATCGACTTGGTTAGAGTACTTGGTGGGGTGACTTGATGAAAAAAATTAAAGATTTGACTTGGTGGGCTGACCTGGCAGGGTGACTTGATGAACGAACTTAGAGAGTCAACTTGGTGAGAGTACTTAGTGGCTTGGTGGGCCGACCTGGTCGGGTGACTTGATGAAAAAACTTAAAGAGTCGACTTGGTGAGAGTACTCAGTGGGTTGACCTGGTCACGTGACTTGATGAACGAACTTAAAGAGTCGACTTGGTGGGTCAAACTAGCAGGGTGACTTGGTTAGAGTACTTGGTGGGCTAACCTGGTAGGGTGACCTGATGAATGAACTTAGAGAGTCAACTTTTTGAGAGTACTTGGTGGGTTGAACTGGCAGGGTGACTTGATGAACGAACTTAAAGAGTCGACCTGGTGAGAGAACTTGGTGCATCGACCTGGCGGGGTGACTTGATGATCGAACTTAAAGGGTCAACTTGGTGAGAGTACTTGGTGGGCCGACCTGGCGGAGCGACTTGATGAATGAACTTAAAGAGTCAACTTGGTGAGAGTACTTGGTGGGGTGACCTAAAGAACAAACCTAAAGAGTCAACCTAGTGAGAGTATTTGGTGGACTCACCTGGCGGGGTGCCTTTGTGAGCAAACTTAAAGAGTCGACTTGGTGAGAGTAGTTGGTGGGCTAACCTGGCGGGGTGACTTGATGAACAAACTTAAAGAGTCAACTTGGTGGGCCGAATTGGCAGAGTGACTTCATGAACGAACTTAGAGAGTCCACTTGGTGGGCCGACCTGGCGGGGTGACTTGATGAACGAACTTAAAGAGTCGACTTGGTGAGAGTAATTTGTGGTTTGACCTAGTGGGGTGACTTGATGAATGAACTTAAAGAGTCAACTTGGTGGGGTGACTTGATGAACGCACTCGAAGGGTCGACTTGGTGGGGTGACTCTATGAATGGACCTAAAGAGTTGACTTGGTGAGAGTACTTGGTGGGGTGACTGTATGAAAGGAATTAAAGAGCCAACTTGGTGAGAGTACTTGGTGCGGCGACTTGATGAATGCACTTGAAGAATCGACATGGTTAGAGTACTTGGTGGGGCGACTTGATGAACGGACTCAAAGAGTCTACTTGGTGAGAGTACTTGGTGGCTTGACTTGATGAGCAGACTTAAAGAGTAAACTTGGTGAGAGTACTTGGCAGGGTGAACTGATGAACAGACTTAAAGAGTTGACTTGGTGGGCCGACCTGGTGGGGTGACTTGGTGAGAGTACTTGGTGGGTTGACCTGGCAGGGTGACTTGATGAACGAACTTAGAGAGTTGACTTTGTGAGAGTACTTGGTGGGTCGAACTAGCGGGGTAACTTGATGAACAAACTTAAAGATTCGACTTGATGGGTGAACTTGGTGGGCCGAGCTGGTGGGGTGAATTGATGAATGAACCTAAAGAGTCGACTTTGTGAGAGTACTTGGTGGGCTGACCTGGCGGGGTGACTTGATGATCGAACTTAAAGGGTCAACTTGGTGGGCCGACCTGGCGGAGTGACTTGATTAACGAACTTAGAGCGTCAACTTTGTGAGAGTACTTGGTGGGGTGACTTGATGAACAAACCTAAAGAGTCGACCTGGTGAGAGTACTTGGTGGGCCGACCTGGCGAGGTGACTTGATGAGCAAACTTAAAGAGTCAACTTGGTGAGTGTACTTGGTGGGGTGACCTGGCAGGCTAACTTGATGAACGAACTTAAAGAGTCGACCTTGTGGGCTGACTTGGCACAGTGACTTCATGAACAAACTTAAAGAGTTCACTTGGTGGGCCGACCTGGCGGGGTGACTTGATGAACGAACTTAAAGACTCGACTTGGTGAGAGTAATTTGTGGGCTGACCTGGCGGGGTGACTTGATGAATGAACTTAAAGAGTTAACTTGGTGGGGTGACTTGATGAACGCACTTGAAGGGTCGAATTGGTGGGGTGACTCTATGAACGGACCTAAAGAGTTGACTTGGTGAGAGTACTTGGTGGGGTGACTTGATGAAAGGACTTAAAGAGTCGACTTGGTGAGAGTACTTGGTGGGGCAACTTGATGAACAGACTCAAAGAGTCGACTTGGTGAGAGTACTTGGTGGCTCGACTTGATGAGAAAACTTAAAGAGTCAACTTGGTGAGAGTGGGCCTAACGGGGCGAGGTGGTGAGTGGGCCTAACGGCGTGAGTTGGTGGGGCAACTTGGCGAGTTGAATTAGAGAGCCAACATGGTGAGGCAACTCGGCGAGTTGGTTCGTTGAGATGACATGGTGAGCTGACTTGGCGAGTCGACCTGGCAAGCAAACTTAAAGAGTCAACTTGGCAACTTACTCAAGTCGACTTGGTGAGGCAACCTGGCGAGCGGGCTCAAAGAGTCAACATGGTGAGGCGACTCATTGAGTCAACATGGTGAGGCAACTCATGGTGAGGAGCTATCCTTGAGGTGACTTGGTGGGCCTACTTGATTAGTCGACTTGGTGAGCCGACCTGACGAGCTGACATGGTGAGCGAGCTTAAAGAGGTGAAGACTTGGTGGGGTAACTCAGCAAGCCAACTTATCGAGGCGAGATGGTGAGTCAACTTGGTGAGCTGACTTGGTGAGAGCACTTAAAGAGTCAACTTTGTAAGGTGACTCAGCGAGTTAGCTTGCTGATGCGACTCGGGCAGGCCGACCTGGCGAGCGAACTTAAAGAGGCAACTTGGGTAGGCTGACCTGGTGAGCAAACTTAAAGAGTTGACTTGGCAACGTACTTGAAAAACTGACTTGGTGAGCTGAGATGGTGAGTGGGCTTAGAGAAGCAACTCGGTGGGGCAACTTGGCGAGCACACTTGCTGGGGCAATGTGGTAAAACAACTAGGTGATTCGACTTGGTGAGCTAACTTAGGGAGCTGACTTAGTGAGAAAACTTAAGGGGTCAACTTGGTGAGGCAACCTGAATAGTCGACTCGGTGAGCTGACTTAGGGAGCCAACATGGTGAGCAGACTTAAAGAAGAGGCGACCTGGTGGCGCAACCTGGTGAGGCAAGATGGTAAGTCATCTTGGTGAGTCGGCTAGACAAGCTGTGAGCGGACTTAAAGAGTCAATTCTTGATTTGGAAAAGACCACATGGTCAGATGACTTGGTTAGCCAACCTGGCTAGCAAAATTGGCAAGCAAACTTATAGAATCGACTTGCTATCCCTAGCCAGGATCGCATGCCTGGGTCGACCCAACTTGGGTCACCCGACTCCGTCGCCCTAGCCTCGGGCAACTCGACTGGGTCGCAAGAGTAGGTCGACTAGGGGAAAAAAAAATCATGGAAGGCCCTGTATAGCGAAAAGCGCTAAATTTTGGGCATTACAAAAAAAAAAAAACAAGTTACCCACTTTTGGATCATGCCCAAGTTTCAGTTCACGTATTGTCGAGCCGACTCGAGGCGTCTAGCTAGCCAGATTCGAGGTAGGGTAGCTGAAATGATCCAATTTGAGAATTTTCTTTATAAAAAGAGATCATGATAGGCCCCATAAGGCAAAAAAGAATGAAATTCTGGGAGTTCAAAAAAAATGTTACCCGATTTTGGATCGCGCACAGGGCTCGAGTCATGTAGCATTGAGGTGCCCTGGGTGACATGATTCGAGCGAAAAGTCGATGGTGGCATGAGTTGTGCAAAAACATTGGAGGCCATTAAGGCTCGAGGCACTTCAAGTCAAGGTTTTCGAGGTGGTTCGGGTTGAAAACTTTGGGTGTTAACCAAAAAGAAAAAGTTAACCGCTTTTGGATCACGTACACGGCTCGGGGCACTTAGAATCAACTCGAGCACGGTGACATGAGTCATGCAAAAAATTTGGAGACGACTCGAGTCAGGGCATCCAACTCTATCCGAGTTCAAAACTTTGGGACTTGACAATAAAAAGAAAAAAGAAAAAGTTACCCAATTTCTGATTAGGTAAGTGACTCGAGCCACTCAGAATCAAGGCGAGTGTGGTTACATGAGTCGAGCGAAAAAAAAATGGAGGCGGTTAAGGCTCGAGGCAATTCGAGTCGGGGTAGCTAAGTTGATTCGAAAACTTTGGCCGTTAGCCAAAAAAAGAGTTAATCGCTTTTGGATCACGTACATGACTTGGGGCGCATAGAATCAAGTCAAGCACGGTGACATGAGTGGTTCAAAAAAATTGCAGGCGATTAAGGCTCGAGGCGATTTGAGTCGGGGTTGCTGACACGATTCAGGTTGAAATATTTGGGTGTTAACCAAAGAAGGAAGAAGTTAACCACTTTTGGATCACATACATGACTCGAGGCACCAAGTCGAGCACGGTGACATGAGTCTTGTGAAAAAATTGGATCACGTACATGACTCAGGGCACTTAGAATCAAGTCGAGCACGGTGACATGGGTTGTACAAAAAATTTAGAGGTGATTCGAGTCAGGGTAGCCAACTCGATTTGAGTTCAAAACTTTGGGCGTTAACCAAAAAAATAAGTTGACCGATTTTGGATCACGTACATGAGTCGTCTGCCCTCGAAAAAATTACAAAACCTGGGGACCCGCCTGGAATTTGCAGTCGGAAGATTTTTCTACCCTCATAAAAATTTACAAACCCCACCCTCTCGAAATTTGGACTTGGAAGATTTTTTTGCCCTCATGGAATTTACAAACCCCACCCGCTCGAAATTTGGCACTTGGAAATTACGAAACCCCGCCTGCCCGAAATTTGGACTTGGAAGATTTTTCTGCCCTCACAGAAATTGCAAACTCGATCCACATGGAAATTGCACTTGGAAGACTTTTTCGCACTCGCGGAAATCACAAAACCCCACCCGCAGGGAATTCGGCACTTGGGAGATTTTTCCACCCTTCCAAAAATCGCAAACCCCACCAGCTCAGAATTTGGGACTCGGGAGATTTTTTCCCCCCTCGTGGAAATTTTACAAAACCCCAGTCGCTCAAAATTTGGCACTCGGTTGATTTTTCTACCTTGGTAGAAATTTCTACAAAACCCCTCCCTCCCGCTAGGAATTTGGCACTCGGGAGATTTTTCCACCCTCATGGAAATTGCAAACCCCACCTGCCAGGAATTTAGCACCTGGGAGATTTTTACGCCCTCGCAAAAATTGCAAACCCCACCCGCCGGGAATTTGGCACTTGGGAGATTTTTTCGCCCTCCTGGAAATTTTCACAAAACCCCACCCGCCCGGAATGTGGCACTTGGGAGATTTTTCCGCCCTGGCAGAAATTGCAAAACCCCACCCTCCGGGAATTCGGCACTTGGGATATTTCTTCGCCCTCGCGGAAATTTTCACAAAACCCCACACGCTCAAAATTTGGCACCTGGGAGAGTTTTCCCGCCCTCGCAAAAAATTGCAAACCCCACTTGCCCAAAATTTGGCACTTGGAAGATTTTCCCGTACTCGCACAAATTACAAACCCCACCCACCGAGAATTTGGCACCTAAGAGATTGTTATGAGCTCGCAAGAAAAAACCTTGCAAACCCCACCCCCACCCGGAATTTGGCACTTGGGAGATTTTCTCGCCCTCATGCAAATTACAAACCCCACCCGCCTTAGAGTCGAAAAAGGTTTTACGAATTGAGGTGACAGAGGGCTAAATCTCAGTGGATCGTGGCAGCAAGGCCACTCTGCCACTTACAATACCCCATCGCTTATTTAAGTCATTTGTAAAAGATTCTTCTCACCGACCACTTGAAATTAATATCCAAGGTTGCTCCAACGGGCTAGTGTGCCGATCAGAGATGGCCAATGACACGAGCCCCTGGGAGTGCAAGAGCACCCCTACTGTGGGTTGCGATGTAGCCAGAGAGAGATATGCGCCACATCTAGCATGGATTCTGACTTAGAGGCATTCAGTCATAATCTGACACATGGTAGCTTCGCGCCACTAGCTTTTCAACCAAGCGTGATGACCACATGTGTGAATCAACGGTTTCGCGTACTAAGTTGAATTACTATCGCGACGCGGATCATTAGTAGGGTAAAACTAACCTGTCTCATGATGATCTAAACCCAGCTCACGTTCCCTATTGGTGGGTGAACAATCCAACACTTGGTGAATTCTGCTTCACAATGATAGGAAGAGTCGACATCGAAGGATCAAAAAGCAACGTCGCTGTGAACGCTTGGCTACCACAAGCCAGTTATCCCTGTGGTAACTTTTCTGACACCTCTAGCTTCAAATTCTAAAAGTCTAAAGGATCGATAGGCCACGCTTTCATAGTTTGTATTCGTACTGAAAATAAAAATCAAATGAGCTTTTACCCTTTTGTTCCACATGAGATTTCTGTTCTCGTTGAGCTCATCTTAGGACACCTGCGTTATCTTTTAACAGATGTACCACCCCAGCCAAACTCCCCACCTGACAATGTCTTCCACCTGGATCGGCACGCCTAGATGCACCTTAAGGCCAAAAACAGGGGCATTGCCCCGTCTCTATCTCACGGAATAAGTAAAATAACATTAAAAGTAGTGGTATTTCACTTGTGCCCAAAAGCTCCAACTTATTCTACACCTCTCAAGTCATTTCACAAAGTCGGACTAGAGTCAAGCTCAACAGGGTCTTCTTTCCCTACTGATTCCGCCAAGCCCATTCCCTTGGCTGTGGTTTCGCTAGATAGTAGATAGGGACAGTGGGAATCTTGTTAATCCATTCATGCGTGTCACTAATTAGATGACGAGGCATTTGGCTACCTTAAGAGAGTCATAGTTACTCCCGCTATTTACCCGCGCTTGGTTCAATTTCTTCACTTTGACATTCAGAGCACTGGGTAGAAATCACATTGCATTAGCATCTGCAGGGACCATTGCAATGCTTTGTTTTAATTAAACAGTTGGATTCCCCTTGTCCGTACCAGTTTTGAGTCGACTGTTCGCTGCCTAGGGAAAGCCCTTCAAAGGGGGCGTCCTGCGTCCACCGCCCGATCGGCACGCGACGGCCCGCCCTCACCGTGGGAGCAACTCTGGCAGGCCGCCAATAGCCCATGAGTTTGGGGCACAGACCCCTAGGCCCAGCCCTCAGAGCCAATCCTTTTCCCAAAGTTACAGATCCATTTTACCGACTTCCCTTATCTACATTGTTCTATTGACCAGAGGCTATTCACCTTGGAGACCTGATGCGGTTATGAGTACGACCAGGTGTGAATGGTACTTGGTCCTCTAGATTTTCAAGGGCCACCGAAGGTGTACCAGACACTATGGGACATGCGGTGCTCTTCCAGCTGTTGGACCCTATCTTTGGTTGAACCAATTTTAGGGTGGGCAAGCTGTTAAAAAGAAAAGATAACTCTTCCTGGGGCCCCCACTGACGTCTCCAAATTTCCTAACATTGCCGTCCGCCGCCACGTCCCAGTTCAGGAATATTAACCCAATTCCCTTTCGATGATCACGCAAAGTGCACCCTTGAAACAGGGTTTCCCCATCTCTTAGGATCGACTAACCCATGTCCAAGTGCTGTTCACATGGAACCTTTCCCCACTTCAGTCTTCAAAGTTCTCATTTGAATATTTGCTACTACCACCAAGATCTACATCGGGGGCCGGTCCACCCAGGCTCACGCCCAAGGTTTCGCAACAACCCTTATGTCCTCCTACTCATTGGAGCCTGGCACTTGCCCCGACGACTGAGTATAGGTTACGCGCTTCAGCGCCATCCATTTTTGGGGCTAGTTGATTCGGCAGGTGAGTTTTTACACACTCCTTAGTGGATTTTGACTTCCATGACCACCGTCTTACTGTCTTAATCAACCAACACCCTTTGTGGGATCTGGTTTAGCGTGCAATTTGGCACCATAACTCGGCTTTTGGTTCATCTCGCATCACAAGTTCTGCTTACCAAAAATGGCCCACTTAGAGCTCGTGATTCTGTGGTGTGGCTCAACAGAGCAGCCGCGTCGACTTACCTATTTAAAGTTTGAGAATAGGTCGAGGGCGTTATGCCCCCGATGCCTCTAATCATTTGCTTTACCTGATAAAACTTGCACATGAGCTCCAACTATCCTGAGGGAAACTTCAGAGGAAACCAGCTACTAGATGGTTCGATTAGTCTTTCGCCTGTATACCCAAGTTAGACGAACGATTTGAACGTCAGTATCACTGCAGGCCTCCACCAGAGTTTCCTTTGGCTTCGCCCTGCTCGAGCATAATTCACCATCTTTCGGGTCCCAACAGGTGTGCTCGCACTCGAACCCTTCACAGAAGATCAGGGTCGGTCGGCAGTGCACCCCCCGAGAGGGGATCTCGCCAGTCAGCTTCCTTGCACCTCGCGGGTTTTCCCAACCCGCCAACTCACACACATGTTAGACTCCTTGGTTCGTGTTTCAAGATGGGTCGGATGGAAAGCCCGCTGGCCAGCGCCATGAGCGCACAAGTGCCCGAGAGCCCACCGTAAAGGCGTGCGCTTCGCTCCTCGACCACCATGACAAAAGTATTTGTGCGACCAGAAGGTCGTGCTTGTGCCACTGCGACAGCCCACGCTGGCATGTCCCCCAAACCGAGCGGCGGACCGGCTCACATCATTTTGCATCTGACTGGGGTACATCGTCGGCCTCCATCCGCTTCCCTCCCAGCAATTTCAAGTACTCTTTAACTCTCTTTTCAAAGTCCTTTTCATCTTTCCCTCAAGGTACTTGTTCGCTATCAGTCTCTTGCCCGTATTTAGCCTTGGATAAAATTTAATACCCAATTAGGGCTGCATTCCCAAACAACTTGACTCGTCGACAATGCCTCGTGGTGCGACAGGGTCCAGGCCTGACGGGGCTCTCACCCTCTTTGGCGCCCCCTTCCAGGGGACTTGGGCCTGGTTTGTCCCTGAGGATGCTTCTACAGACTACAATTCGACAGGCACGGCCGTCGATTTTCATGCAGAGCTCTTCCCGGTTTGCTCGCCGTTACTAGTGGAATCTTGGTAAGTTTCTTTTCCTCTGCTTATTGATATGCTTAAACTCAATGGGTACTCATGCCAATGGGTACTCATGCCTGACTTGGGGATGTGGTAGAGATGCAGCAATGCCCGCACTACGATGGGCCGCTGAGCCCAGAATAAAGTTCCTCGCAAGGAATCATTCGATTGGCGCAAACCAACACCAGCCTTTGTGAGCCATCGCTCGTCGCGATGGATCGACGGACCTCGTGCTCATTTCAGCCGACCACGTGCCACTTGTAGACGCGGATGGCCATCTTCGCTCCTCACTAGGGAGGGAAAAATTTTGTAGTGCGACGCCCAAGTAGACATGCCCTTGGCCGAGGCCTCGGGCGCAACTTGCGTTCAAAAACTTGATGATTCATGGGATTCTGTAATTCACACTAAGTATCGCATTTTGCTACATTCTTCATCATGGCGAGAGCCAAGATATCCATTGTCGAGAGTCATGATTTTGTTTTGCTTTTGTCTTTCGGTGACCCAAGCATGCAAGGCACTGGCTCGCACTTCATTCTTTGGATTTCTTAGGTGCGCGATGCACCCGTGTGTTGGGTGTTGACACATCCTGAACCCTGAGCACCCAATGGGTGCGACGAGGAACGCTGTGGTGTGTCCCTGCCCCATCACCTCATAAAGCTGGGAGGCAACACATGGGAGAGCCGTGTCAGTAGATGGGGCCCCTGCCTTGCAAATCATGCGAGTGCACCCATCCTAAACACAGAATGCTCCAAGCGACAGGTCAACACACCTGGGCAAGGCAACAAGGGGTTGTGGCAGGTAGTCCCGACTTGCCGCCGTCAAAACGACGGATCCCTGGCACAGCGCCGCGCATGCAATTTGATCATGAAATCTTAGTGGGGGACGAGGCCCAAACCCCCTCTAAACTACAACTGAGCAAAGACCTCTCGCTCTGACACAGACGTCGTTCGAAGGCACCAATCTTAATCTAGATTGCATCCGAGTCTCTTCTTCGCCCCGCGGGGAATCCACGCTTTTGATCATGGGCATTCGATGTGACCCTCAACCTTGATGGTGCTAGACCCGTAGCTTGGCCGTCCAACACATCGCTGCAAGGCTGAGTGTCTGCACCTCACCAAGATTTTGGGGGTGGGGAGGAGGCCAGCTCTATCCTCTACATGATTCAGGGTCTCGAACCGACAATGATCCTACCGCAGGTTCACCTACGGTAACCTTGTTATGACTTCTCCTTCCTCTAAATGATAAGGTTCAGTGAATTTCTCGAGACGTCACCGACAGGAACCGCCGTCATCGCTGCAATCCAAACACTTCACCGAATCATTCAATCGATAGGAGCAACGGGCGGTGTGTACAAAGGGCAGGGATGTAGTCAACGCGAGCTGATGACTCGCACATACTAGGAATTCCTCGTTGAAGATCAATAATTGCAATGGTCTATCCCCATCATAATGCAATTTGGCAAGATTTCCCAAACCTTTCGAGCTGGCCGCGAAGGGGAACCTCTGCGTAGCTAGTTAGTAGGCTAAGGTCTCGTTCATTAACGAAATTAACCAAACAAATCTCTCCACCAACTAAGAACATCCATGCACCACCACCCATAGAATCAAGAAAGAGCTCTCAATCTATCAATCCTTACTATGTCTGGACTTGGTAAGTTTCCCTGTGTTGACTCAAATAAAGGCGTAGGCTCCACTCTTGGTGGTGCCCTTCCGTCAATTCCTTTAAGTTTTAGCCTTGCGACTATACTCCCCCTGAAACCCAAACACTTTGATTTCTCAAAAGGTGTTGGCGAAGTCCTTAGAGCAACATCCGTCGATACCTGGTCGGCATCGTTTATGGTTGAGACTAGGAGGGTATCTGATCATCTTCGAGCCCCCAAATTTTTTTCTTGATTAATGAAAAAATCCTTGGCAAATGCTTTCGTAGTGGTTCATCTTCCATAAATCAAAGAATTTCACCTCTGACAATGAAATATGAATGCCCTCAATAGTCCCTATTAATCATTACTTCAATCCCAAAGGCCAACGGAACAGGACCAGACTCCTATTGCGTTATTCCATGCTAATGTATTTAGAGCATAGGCTTGCTTTGAGCACTCTAATTTTTTCAAAGTAATGGTGCTGGAACTGCGACCCAGCCAATTAAGGCCAGGAACACGCCGCTGGCAGAAGGGACGTGAGGGCCAGTGCACACCTAGAAGGCGGACCGACCATGACGACCCAAGGTCCAACTACGAGCTTTTTAACTACAACAACTTAAATATATGCTATTGGAGCTGGAGTTACCATGGCTGCTAGCACCAAACTTGCCCTCCAATGGATCCTCGTTAAGGGATTTAGATTGTACTCATTCCAATTACCAGACTCGATGAGCCCAGTATTGTTATTTATTGTCACTACCTCCCCGTGTCAGGATTGTGTAATTTGCGCACCTGCTGCCTTCCTTGGATGTGGTAGCCGTTTCTCAGGCTCCCTCTCCGGAATAAAACCCTAATTCTTTATCACCTGTCACAACCATGGTAGGCCTCTATCCTACCATCGAAAGTTGATAGGGCAAAAATTTGAATGAAGCATCGCCAGCACAAAGGTCGTGCGATCCGTCGAGTTATCATGAATCACCGAAATAGCGGGTGAGCCCGCGCTGGCCTTTTATCTAATAAATGCATCCCTTCCGAGAGTTGAGATTTGGTGCACATATTAGCTCTAGAATTACTATGGTTATCCGAGTAGCAAATTACCATCAAAGAAACTATAACTGATTTAATGAGCCATTCGCAGTTTCATAGTCCGAAATAGTTAATACTTAGACATGCATGGCTTAATCTTTGAGACAAGCATATGACTACTAGCAGGATCGACCAAGTAGCTTCTAACAATGAGGGGACCCCCAAGACCTGCTACAGCCAAGGGATGGCCACCGTGATGGGAAACCAAAATTTGCATTCGCTCCGTCATGTATCCAAACATAATCCACCACACAAGCAACAAGAATGACGTTCACAGCACATGCAGGACTCGCAACGCTCAAAGATTTCACACAAGAGGAAAGTGTCCCATCATCGATGGGAGAGGGCCGAACAGGGAGCCTTGGTTCACAAGCACCTGGGAAGAACATCCGGTACGGAACCCTTTACCCTCGAACTCGCTGTCGCCACTACTCGGAAAGAAGCCTCAAGTCTGTACGAGATGCACCGTGCACGTAGCCACCTCAATTGTAAGGCCACTCAGAGACATCCATTTCCCAGGCATATGCCTCCTACACACCTGTTGAGGTGCACCCGCACAGACTAAATCCTTCTCGATCGCAACAAATGTTTTCCCACGACGAATAGCTGGTTGCCAAAGTGCCAACGGAGACCACCGTGCTGAAGGGTGAAGGGTCATGCGAGTCAAAAACATGGCTGGTTATGCGATTGGAGGGGGCATCACTCTTCACATGACCACCTCAATTATAAGGCTACTCAAGGGCATCGTGTATATCACCCCCTCCACACATTTATAGGTGATGAGAGCCCACCCGCATACATGGACATGTCTAACCTCTGGCAAATTTCTCCTTTCCCAGCATAGCCTCACTAACTGTTCCCTGTGACACATGATCTACTAGCGCAGGTACAAAAAAGTTCCTATGGGTGAACACTCACACTAGCGTTGTTAGACAAGCTTCAATCTCATGCACATGCACATACCGAAGAACTACACCATGAGGGAACCCACCCGCGAGCACCCACATCTCGGCAAAAAGCATTCATGGGATTTCTTCCCCTAGACAGACACATTGGGCCTGCACTTGTCAGAGCATTGCAAAGATGAGTGCTCTGGTTCACAGGAGCCTGAGAAGAACATCGCGTACGAAACCCGTTCCCCCAAAATGCTCAAATCACAAAAGCTCGCAGCGGAGTCATAATGCAAAGATGTACACCGCACACGCGACCGAGTAAGGACACTCAGAGACATCAATTTCCCAGGCATATGCCCCCTACACGCTTTTTGGTGCACCCCATACAAATGACCATACTTTGACAAGCCCTCCCAGAATTTCACATCTGAAGAGAGATGAAACGCCTTGGGCTTTTTGTCCACACAATGCAAACACAAAATGCTCTCTTTAGGGGGGAGCTGAAGAAGGGTTATCTCCCGTAGAACCCATGAGACGCAGCCGTTCGAATCACACAGGGTAGGATAGGGCATGGAGAGTTTCCGCATCCAAACAAAAATTATCGATAATACTCTATGCTTCTACTGGCCCAGACCACAAAGGTTGTCACGATAGTGACATGCACTTCTGTAGGATGAGATAGTGAAGAGGCGAGCATGCACCGAGAATGCACTAGCGAATAAATTATGCAGCAACCAAACCTTTCACTGGCCCCCCTCTCAATCCCAAGGCTCTACCAATCGGCAAAAACTTAGGGTGGAGAGTGGACCCTTGATGAAATTAGGGACGTCAAGCAATGCACCTGTGCAACCATCTCTTTCCTTCTTGCCATCCAGGCAGGATAAAAATGCAATGATAGAACGTGCCAATGAGACGGAGCCCTTGGCTAAAAGATACAACTCCATGCACACTCAGCAACAAGCACATCTTAGAATCGAACACCAAATGTGCAGTGTGTTGCAAGCTGTGCAGACACCTACATATAGGGTATATCCAACAAAACAAAGTGATAAGTACTTCCCACCAGCTCTGCCATTGCGATTACCGAATGGGATATACTCACCACCATAGATTAATGACCATCATTACCGTGTTGGAATAGATACAAGCACATCGAGCTTCATCTAATCAACTGGATGAATTTCACCTTGAAGGGGCCCAATCCAAAAGTTTTGGAGGTCACCTCCTACAACTCTCAAGAACAAGGCCCATCTTACATGCAAACTCTACTACTGCGCAAACATAGGTTGCAATTAAAGAGAAATTGCAAGGCCGTCACAATTGCCCGAGGCCAATGCTCTAACTAAGTCAATTTTCTCTTGCAATCACCATGCCGCCATTCACAGAGAGATCTCCCCATTCGCTTGTGACACGACGCACAATCCAAGTGCTAGACGTGAGCTCACCCTTGAAAGGCCACTTTCCAAGGCATCCCCCGATGACACATTGGAATGACAACCACTGTTGAACCATTCCCAATGTTGTGCCGGTCGAGTTGGCATAGAGGCGACCATGGGGAGCTCCTGCATAGCAATCAGGATGTGCTTTTGAACCCATCTCTCACAAAGACCAATGTTAGCTATGAACAAATTTGGAATCCAAGGGCTCGCATCCATCGATATTGTCGACACTGGGTCTATATACAAAGGCCACGGAGAGGTTCCGAGAAGAGAAGCCCCCCCTGCTCGCTCGCACAAACATCCCAAATTCTAGACACAAGCTCCCATCCTTAGCATCGCTCTCCAGATCACCGCAATGACACATTGGAACGACAACTGCTGTCGAAAAAATCCCAAAATTGTGGCAATGGAGTGAGAGAGAAGAGCAGCTTTGGGTAGAGGCGCATAGCAAATGGACTACTCCTTCATTCTGCTCTTATATACAGATCCGATGTCACTGATTTCATTTGGAATCCAGGGTCCTTTCTTCCTTGCCCACAAGAGCAATGGCTCTTCTGATCGAATGGCCATGAGGAGCTTCTGATAACAAAGGCTCCCTTGTCACTCATGATGCGTAGCCCAACTGCTAGACGACGGCTCGCCCTTTAGATCTCTGCCCAGGCAACCACCATAATGGCACCATTGGAATGACAACCGCTACCGAACCATGCCAAAATTTTTTTGCCAAAGAAGTTGTTGCAAAGAGAACGACTCTAGGAAGAGAGCACTCGCATAGCAAAATCAGGATGGCTTCACGGCCCTTCCAATAGAAACGATGCTGGTGCCAATATTCAAAATCTGAATAATGTGTCTTTCTTGAACACTAGCACTGATTCTATTGGGGAGGGCCACCAAGAGCTTTTGTTATCAAAGCCTCCCATTGTAGCCATGATAGGCATGCAAAAAATTTTGCTAGAGCACCAAGCACCCACCTCATGGCTAGAGACAAGGGCTCGCCATTAGATCAACTTTGAAATCGTAGAACAGACGCGCTGTAGAATGGCAACAACTACCAAGTCTCTTCCATAATTGCATCAGTCGAGTGATCAAAGAAGGTGATCTAAGAGAGGGTCCAAGCATAGGAATTCATTGGGGGATTCGCACCGATGGCATAAATTTATGCAATACCCGAGCAACACCAGACGGAGGTGCTAGACGAGGGCTCCCATTTTAGATCTAGTTTTAAAATCACAAAGAAGACGTGGTGAGGGCTGGCAACCGCTGCCAAACCCTTTTGCAAAATTGAGCTAGCTGAGTGACAAGAAAACATGATCTAAAGGAGAGTCCAGGAATAGCACCCTCGAGGGTGGGCTTCATGCCCCTCTAATTAATTCAACGTCGGTGTCCACCATTTCAAAATTTGACATATCCATCTGCCCTGATAGTGGCATTGAATCAATGAGAGGGGCACAAGAGAGGCTTGCGACAACCACCTCTCCCATTGTAGCCATGATAGGCATGCAAAAAATTTTGCTAGAGTGCCAAAGCACCCACCTCATGGCTATAGACAAGGGCTCACCATTAGATAAACTTCGAAATCGCAGAACAGATGCGGTGTAGAATGGCAACCGCTACCAAGTCTCTTCCGTAATTGCGTTGGTTGAGTGATCAAAGAAGGTGATCTAAGAGAGGGTCCAAGCATAGGCATTCATTGGGGGATTTGTGCCGATGGCATAAATTTATGCAATACCGGAGCAACATTGGACGGAGTTGCTCGACGAGGGCTCCCGTTTAAGATCGAGATTTAAAATCACCAAGTAGACGCGGTGAGGGCTGGTAAGCACTGCCAAACCTTTCTTTGAAATTGTGCCAGCTGAGTGACAAGAAAACATGATCTAAAGGAGAGTCCAGGAATAGCACCCTCGAGGGTGGGCTTCATGCCCCTCTAATTGATTCAACGTCATTTTCCACCATTTCAAAATTTGACATATCAATCCGCCCTGACAGCAGTATTGAATCAATGAGGGGGGCACGGGAGAGGCTCGCGGCAACCACCTCTCCCATTGTAGCCATGATAGGCATGCAAAAAAATTTTCTAGAGCACCAAGCACCCACCTCATGGCTAGAGACAAGGGCTCGCCATTAGATCAACTTCAAAATCGTAGAACAGACGCAGTGTAGAATGGCAACCGCTGCCAAGTCTCTTCCATAATTGCATCGGTCAAGTGATCAAAGAAAGTGATCTAAGAGAGGGTCCAAGCATAGGCATTCATTGGGGGATTCGCGCCAATGGCATAAATTTATGCAATACCCGAGCAACACCAGACAGAGTTGCTAGACGAGGGCTCCCGTTCTAGATCGAGTTTTAAAATCACCTAGTAGATGCGATGAGGGCTGGCAAGTACTCCCAAACCATTTTCTAAAATTGCACCAGCTGAGTGACAAGAAAACATGATCTAAAGGAGAGTCTAGGAATAGCACCCTCGAGGGTGGGCTTCATGCCCCTCTAATTGATTCAACGTCGGCATCCACCATTTCAAAATCTGACATATCCATCCGCCCTGACAGAGACATTGAATCAATGAGGGGGGCACGGGAGAGGCTCACGGCAACCACCTCTCCCATTGTAGCCATGATAGGCATGCAAAAAATTTTGCTAGAGCACCAAACCACCCACCTCATGGCTAGAGACAAGGGCTCGCCATTAGATCAACTTCGAAATCGCAGAACAGACGCGGTGTAGAATGGCAACCGCTGCCAAGTCTCTTCCATAATTGCGTCGGTCACGTGATCAAAGAAGGTGATCTAAGAGATGGTCCAAGCATAGGCATTCATTGGGGGATTCGCGCCAATGGCATAAATTTATGCAATACCCGAGCAACACCAGACAGAGTTGCTAGACGAGGGCTCCTGTTTTAGATCAAGTTTTAAAATCACCAAGTAGACGTGGTGAGGGCTGGCAACCACTGCCAAACCTTTTTTTGAAATTATGCCAGCTGATTGAAAAGAAAACATGATCTAAAGGAGAGTCTAGGTATAGAACCCATGAGGGTGGGCTTCATGCCCCTCTAATTGATTCAACGTCGACGTCCACCATTTCAAAATTTGACATATCCATCCGCCCTGACAGCGGTTTTGAATCAATGAGGGGGGCACGAGAGAGGATCGCGGCAACCACCTCTCCCATTGTAGCCGCGATAGGCACAAAACTTTTTTTTCTAGAGCGGCAAGAACCCACCTCATGGCTATAGACAAGGGCTTGCCATTAGATCAACTTTGAAATCGTAGAACAGATGCGGTGTAGAATGGCAACCGCTGCCAAGTCTCTTCCGTAATTGCATCGGTCAAGTGATCAAAGAAGGTGATATAAGAGAGGGTCCAAGCGTAGGCATTCATTGGGGGATTCGTGCTGATGGCATAAATTTATGCAATACCCAAGCAACACTGGATGGAGGTGCTAGACAAGGGGTCCCATTTTAGATCAAGTTTTAAAATCACCAAGTAGATGCGGTGAGGGCTGGAAACCGCTGCCAAACCTTTTTCCAAAATTGCACTAGCTGAGTGATTGAAAACATGATCTAAAGGAGAGTCCAAGAATAGCACCCTTGAGGGTGGGCTTCATGCCCCTCTAATTGATTCAATGTCAACGTCCACCATTTCAGAATCTGACATATCCATCCTCCCTGATAGCGGCGTTGAATCAATGACAAGGGCAAAGGAGAGGCTCGTGGCATCCACCTCTCCCATTGTAGCCATGATAGGAACGTAAAAAATTTTGCTAGAGTGCCAAGCACCCACCTCATGGCTATAGGAAAGGGCTCACCATTAGATCAACTTCAAAATCGTAGAACAAACGCGTTGTAGAATGGCAACCGCTGCCAAGTCTCTTCCGTAATTGCGTCGATCGAGTGATCGGAGAAGGTGATCTAAGAGACAGTCCAAGCATAGGAATTCATTGGGGGATTCATGCTGATGGCATAAATTTATGCAACACCAACCCTTTCTCTGAAATTGCACCAGTTGAGTGATAAGAAAACATGATCTAAAGGAGAGTCCAAGAATAGCACCCTCAAGGGTGGGCTTCATGCCCCTCTAATTGATTCAATGTCGGCGTCCACCATTTCAAAATTTGACATATCCATCCACCCTGACAGTGGCGTTGAATCAATGAGGGGGGCATGGGAGAGGCTCGCGGCAACCACCTCTCCCATTGTAGCCATGATAGGCACGCAAAAAAATTTTCTAGAGCGCCAAGCACCCACCTCATGGCTAGAGACAAGGGCTTTCCATTAGATCAACTTCAAAATCCCAGAATAGACGTGGTGTAGAATGGCAACCACTGCCAAGTCTCTTCTGTAATTGCATCGGTTGAGTGATCAAAGAAGGTCATCTAAGAGAGGGTCTAAGCATAGGCATTTGTTGGGGGATTCGCACTGATGGCATAAATTTATGCAATACCCGAGCAACACCGGACGAAGGTGCTAGACAAGGGCTCCCATTTTAGATCAAGTTTTAAAATCACCAAGTAGACGCGGTGAGGGCTGGCAAGTGCTGCCAAACCTTTTTCCAAAATTGCGCCAGCTGAGTGACAAGAAAACATGATCTAAAGGAGAGTCTAGGAATAGCACCCTCGAGGGTGGGCTTCATGCGCCTCTAATTGATTCAACGTCGGCGTCCACCATTTCAAAATCTGACATATCCATCCAACCTGACAGCGGCGTTGAATCAATGAGGGGGGCACGAGAGAGGTTCGCGGAAACCACCTCTCCCATTGTAGCCATGATAGGCACGCAAAAAATTTTGCTAGAGTGCTAAAGTACCCACCTCATGGCTAGAGACAAGGGCTCGCCATTAGATCAACTTTGAAATAATAGAACAAACGCGGTGTAGAATGGCAACTGCTGCCAAGGATCTTTCGTAATTGCGTCGGTTGAGTGATCGAAGAAGGTGATCTAGGAGAGGGTCCAAGCGTAGACACTCATTGGGGGATTCGCTCCGATGGAATAAATTTATGCAATACTCAAGAAACACCAAATGGAGGTGCTAGAGGAGGGCTCCCATTTTAGATCAGGTTTTAAAATCACCAGGTAGACACGGTGAGGGCTGGCAACCGCTATCAAACCTTTTTCCGAAATTACACCAGCTGAGTGACAACAAAATAAGATCTAAAGGAGAGTCTAGGAATAGCACCTTGAGGGTGGGCCTCATGCCCCTCTAATTGATTCAACGTCGACGTCCACCATTTCAAAATCTAACATATCCATCCACCCTAACACCGGCATTGAATCAATGAGGGGGGCACAGGAGAGGCTCACGGTAACCACCTCTCCCACTATTTTCGCGATAGGCACGCAAAAAATTTCTAGAACCCCAAGCACCCACGTCATGGCTAGACAAGGGCTCGCCATTAGATCAACTTTGAAATCGCAAAATAGACATGCTATAGAATGGCAACCACTGCCAAGTCTCTTCCGTAATTGCGTCAGTCGAGTGATCAAAGAAGGTGATCTAAGAGAGGGTCCAAGGGTAGGGCATTCATTGGGGGATTCACGCCGATAGAAAAAATTTATGCAATACCCAAGCAACACCGGACAAAGGTGCTAGATGAGGGCTCCCATTTTAGATCAAGTTTTAAAATCACCAAGTAGATGCGGTGAGGGTTGGCAACCGCTGCCAAACCTTTTTTTGAAATTGCGCCAGCTGAGGGACAAGAAAACATGATCTAAAGGAGAGTCCAGGAATAGCACCCTCAAGGGTGGGCTTCATGCCCCTCTAATTGATTCAACGTCGACATCCACCATTTCAAAATCTGACATATCCAGCCACCCTGACAGCGGCATTGAATCAATGAGGGGGGCACAGGAGAGGCTCGTGGCAACCAGCTCTCCCATTGTAGCCGCGATAGGCACGCAAAAAATTTTGGTAGAGCGCCAAGCACCCACCTCATGGCTAGCGACAAGGGCTCGCCATTAGATCAACTTTGAAATCACAGAACAAACATTGTGTAGAATGGAAACCGCTACCAAGTCTCTTCCGTAGTTGTGTCGGTCGAGTGATCGAAGAAGGTGATCTAAGAGAGGGTCCAAGCGTAGGCATTCATTGGGGGATTCGTGCTGATGGCATAAATTTATGCAATAGCCAAGCAACACCGGAGGGAGGTGCTAGACGAGGGCTCCCATTTTAGATCGAGTTTTAAAATCACCAAGTAGACGCGGTGAGGGCTGGCAACCGCTGCCAAACCTTTTTCTGAAATTGCGCCAGCTGAGTGACAAGAAAACATGATCTAAAGGAGAGTCAATTTTCTCTTGCAATCACCATGCCACCATTCATAGAGAGATCTCCCCATTCACTTGTGACGTGATGCACAATCCAAGTGCTAGACGTGAGCTCACCCTTGAAAGAAAGACCACTTTCCAAGACATCCCCCGATGACACATTGGAATGACAACCGTTGTTGAACCATTCCCAATGTTGTGCCAATCAAGTTGGCTCAGAGGCGACATTAGGGAGCTCCCGCGTAGCAATAAAGATGTGCTTTCGTACCCATCTCACACAAAAACCAATGTTAGCTGTGAACAAATTTAGAATCCAAGGCTCGTATCCATCGATATCGTCGGCACTGGGTCTATATATTCAAAGGCCACAAAGAGGTTCTGATAAGAGAAGCTCCCCTGCTCACCCGCACAAACATCCCAAATTCTAGACACAAGCTCTCGCCCTTAGCATCGCTCTCCAGATCACCTCAATGACACATTGGAATGACAACTGCTGTCAAACAACTCCCGAATTTGTGCCGATGGAGTGAGAAAGATGATCAACTTTGGGGAGCCGCGCATAGCAAACAGGTTGTACTGCTTCATTCTGCTCTTATATATAGATCCGATGTCATTGATTTCATTTGGAATCTGAGGCTGCATTCATCCTTGCTCACATAAGAAATGGCTCTTCTCATCGAATGGCCATGGGGAGCTTCTAATTACAAAGGCTCCCTTGTCACTCGTGATGTGTAGCCCAACTGCTAGACAACGGCTCGCGCTTCAAATTGCTTCCGAGGCAACCACCACAACAACACCATTGGAACGACAAACGTTGCCGAACCATTCCAAAAATTTTGCGCCAAAGAAGCTGTTGTGAAGAGAACCACTCTGGGGAGAGAGCACTCGCATAGCAAAATCGGGATGGCTTCACGGCCCCTCCAATAGAAACGATGCTAGTGCCAATATTCCAAATCCAAAAAACATGTCTTTCTCGAACACCAACACCGATTCTATTGGGGAGGGTCTCTGATAGCTTTTTTTATCAAAGCATCCCATTGTAGCCGTGATAGGCATGCAAAATATATTTGCTAGAGTGCCAAGCACCCACCTCATGGCTAGAGACAAGGGCTCGCCATTAAGATCAACTTCAAAATCACAGAACAGACGCGCTGTAGAATGGCAACCACTACCAAGTCTCTCCCGTAATTGTGTCGGTCGAGTGATCGAAGAAGGTGATCTAAGAGAGGGTCCAAGCATAGGCATTCATTGGGGGATTCACGCCGATAGAAAAAATTCATGCAATACCCGAGCAACATTGGACGGAGGTGCTAGACGAGGTCTCCCATTTTAGATCAAGTTTTAAAATCACCAAGTAGACGCGGTGAGGGCTAGCAACCACTGCCAAACCTTTTTCCTAAATTGCACCAGCTGAGTGACAAGAAAACATGATCTAAAGGAGAGTCAAGGAATAGCACCTTGAGGGTGGGCTTCATGCCCCTCCAATTGATTCAATGTTAGCGTCCACCGTTTAAAAATCTGACATTTCCATCCACGTTGACACCGGCATTGAATCAATGAGAGAGGCACAGGAGAGGCTCACGGAAACAACCTCTCCTATATAAGCTATTAGTGCGAGGCTCGCTCTACATTAGAAATTAGCAAACACACCGACATCCGCCTTAAAAATCCAAATCGTTGAAAATTTTGACCAAACAGCCATCCACGACCCAATTTTTTATGAGGTCGTCTAAGGAGCCAAAGATTGTCAGCGGTTAGGAGATGTGAATTCATGGAGCCAAGGGACTAAAATGGTCATCGAGCTCATCCAATCAACTAGATGAATTTCACCTTGAAGGGGCCCAATCCAAAAGTTCCAGAGGTCATCTCCTGGAACTCTCAAGAACAAGGCCCATCTTACTTGCAAACTCTGCTACTGCGCAAACATAGTTTACAATTAAAGAGAAATTGCAAGGCCATCATAGTGGCCCGAGGCCAATGCTCTGACTAAGTCAATTTTCTCTTGCAATCACCATGCCGCCGTTCACAAAGAGATCTCCCCATTCACTTGTGATGCGACACACAATCCAAGTGCTAGACGTGAGCTCGCCCTTGAAAGAAAGGCCACTTTCCAAGAGATCCCCCGATGACACATTGGAACGACAATCGCTGTCAAACCATTCCCAATGTTGTGCCAATCAAGTTGGCATAGAGGCGACCTTAGGGAGCTCTCGCATAGCAATCAGGATGTGCTTTCGTACCCTTCTCTCAAAAAAACCAATGTTAGCTGTGAACAAATTTAGAATCCAAGGCTCGTATCCCGATATCGTCGGGACTGGGTCTATATATTCAAAGACCACGAAGAGGTTTTGATAAGAGAAGCTCCCCTGCTCACTCGTACAAACATCCCAAATGCTAGACACAAGCTCCCACCCTTAGCATCGCTCTCCAGATCACCGCAATGACACATTAGAACCAAAACCGCTGTCGAAGAACCCTCAAATTTGTGCCGATGGTGTGAGAAAGATGAGAAACTTTGGGGAGCCGCGCATAGCAAACGCGCTGTTGCTTCATTCTGCTCTTATATAGATCTGATGTCATTGATTTCATTTGGAATGTGAGGCTGCATTCATCCTTGCTCACACAAGCAATGGCTCTTCTCATCGAATGGTCATGGGGAGCTTCCGATTACAAAGGCTCCCTTTTCACCCGTGATGCACAACCCAACTGCTAGACGACAGTGCACCCTTCAGATTGCTACCCAAGCAACGACCACAATGGCAACATTGGAATGAAAACTGCTGACGAACCATTCCAAAATTTTTTTTGCCAAAGAATTTGTTGCAAAGAGAATGACTCTAGGGAGAGAGCCCTCACATAGGAAAATCGGAATAGCCAATATTCCAAATCTGAATAACGTGTCTTTCTCGAACACCAGCACTGATTCTAATGGGTTGATATCGTCAGCACTGGGTCTATATTCAAACAACTCACATAGCAAATTGCCATTATACCAAGCAATGCCGGAGTGCTAGACAAGGGTTCATGTTTAGATCAAGTTTTAAAATCACCAAAAAGACACGCCATGGATCGGCAACCACTGCCTCACCATTTCCAAAATTGAGTCATCAGAAAACATGATCTAAAGGAGAGCCAAGGAAAAGCACCGAGATCGCTTCATACCCCTTTCATTGATTCAACATCAGCATACACAGTTTGAAAACCCAACAATTCGATCCGCCTAGACACCAATGTTGAATCAATGAAAGGGGCATGGGAGAGGCTCACGACAACAACCTCTCCTATATAAGCTATTAGTGCGAGGCTCACTCTGCATTAGAAATCTTCGATAGCATGGACAACTCCCTTAGAAATCCAATTCAATGAAAAATGTGACCAAACAACCATCCACGACAACATTTTTGGAGCTTGCCCAGAACGGCTCGGCCAGCATGGCTCGCCCAGATCGGCTCAGCCAGCATGGCTCACCCAGATTGGTTTGGCCAGAATGGCTCGCCTAGATTGGCTCATCCAGATCGGCTCGGCTAGCATGGTGACTTGGTGACTTGGTGAGAGTACTTGGAACTATCAAGAACAAAGGCCAATCTTACATGCAAACTCTCCTACTACGCAAACATAGGTTGCAATTATAGAGAAATTGCAAGGCCGTCACAATGGCCTGACGCCAATGCTCTGACTACTAAGTCAATTTTCTCTTGCAATTGCCATGCCACTGTTAACAGAGAGATCTCCCCATTCACTTGTGACGACGCACAATCCAAGTGCTAGACACGAGCTTGCCCTTGAAAGGCCGCGTTCTAAGACATCCCGATGACGCATTGGAACGAAAACCGTTGTTGAACCATTCCCAATGTTTTGCCAATCGAGTTGGCACAGAGGCGATCTTAGGGAGCTCCTGCGTAGCAATCGGGAAGTTCTTTCGTACCCTTCTCTCACAAAAACCAATGTTAGCTGAACAAATTTAGAATCCAAGGCTCGTATCCATCGATATCGTCAGCACTGGGTCTATATTCAAAGGCCACGGAGAGGTTCCAATAAGAGAAGCTCCACTGCTTGCTTGCACAAACATCCCCAAATGCTAGACGCAAGCTCTTGCCCTTAGCATCACTCTCCAGATCACCACAATGACACATTGGAATGACAACCAATTTTGAACGACTCCCGAATTTGTGCCGATGGAGTGAGAAAGAAGAGCCAGATTGGGTCGACGAAAATGGCTAAGCCAGATCGGGTCGGCCAGCATGGCTCGGCCACCATTTTTCGCCGAGAGCTTTCAATATTAAAGCTCTCGTGTAGCCATGATAAGTACACCATGAAAAATTGCTAGAGCACCGAGCACCCATAGCAAATTGCCATTATACCAAGCAATGCCGGAGTGCTAGAAAAGGGTTCACGTTTAGATCAGGTTTTAAAATCACCAAAAAGACATGCCATGGATTGGCAACTGCTGCCTCACCTTTTCCAAAATTGAGTCATCAAAAAACATGATCTAAGGGAGAGCCAAGGAAAAGCACCGAGATCGCTTCATGCCCCTTTCATTGATTCAACGTCAGGATACACCGTTTGAAAACCCAACAATCCGATCTGCCTAGACACCAATGTTGAATCAATGGAAGGGGCATGGGAGAGGCTCGCGGCAACAACCTCTCCTATATAAGCTATTAGTGTGAGGCTCGCTTTGCATTAGAAATCTGTGATAGCATGGAAAACTCCCTTAAAAATCCAATTCAATGAAAAATGTGACCAAATAGCCATCCATGACACCGTTTTTGGAGCTTGGCCAGATCGGGTCAGCTAGCATGGCTCGCCCAGATCGGCTCGGCCAGAACAGCTCGCCCAGATCGGGTCGGCCAGAATGGCTCACCTAGATCGGCTCGGCCAGCATGGCTCGGCCAGAACCGGCTCGGCCAGATCGGGTCGGCCAGCATGGCTTGCCTAGATCGGCTCGGCCAGGCTGGCTCGCCCACCATTTTTCAAGCACACTACCTCCCCTATATAAGCTATTAGTCCAAGCCTTACTCTGCATCAGAAATGTACATTCAGTGCACAATTACCTTAAAACCCAATTCAATGAAAAATGTGACCAAACAGCCATCCACGACACCATTTTTGGAGCTCGGCCAGATCGGGTCGGCTAACATGGCTCACCCAGATCGGCTCGGCCAGCATGGCTCAGCCAGAATGGCTTGGCCAGATCGGGTCGGCCAGTATGGCTCGCCTAGATCGTCTTGGCTAGGCTGGCTCGCCCACCATTTTTCAAGCACACTACCTCCCATATATAAGCTATTAGTGCAAGCCTTACTCTACATCAGAAATGTACATTCAGTGCACAAGTACCTTAAAACCCAATTCAATGAAAAATGTGATCGAATAGCCATCCAAGACCCCATTTTTCATGAGGTTGTCAATGGAGACAAAGATTGGCATTGGTTAGGCGATTTGATTGCATCAGTCAGGGGGCTAAATTGATCAATTTTTGGAGACAGACTAGAATGGCTCAATGACCATTTTATATCGGAAGCTACCCTATTTGAGAATTATGACTCAAGTAGAATGGTTCGGGTACCCATTTTACGAACTTAAAGAGTCAACTTGGTGAGAGTACTTGGTGGGCCAACCTGGCAAGGTGACTTGATGAACTAACTTAAAGAGTCGACTTGGTGAGAGTACTTGGTGGCTCGACTTGATGAGCAGACTTAAAGAGTCCACTTGGTGAGAGTACTTGGCGGGGTGAACTGATGAACGAACTTAAAGAATCGACTTGGTGGGAGTACTTGTTTGGCCAAACTGGTGGGGTGACTTGATGAACAGACATAAAGAGTCGACTTGGTGAGAGTACTTGTACTTGTTTTGGTGACTTGATGAACGGACTTAAACAGTCAACCTCGTGGGGTGACTTGATGAACGGACTTAAAGAGTCGACTTGGTTAGAGTACTTGTTCGGGTGACTTGATGAACGGACTTGAAGAGTCGACCTGGTGGGGTGACTTGATGAAAGGACTTAAAGATTCGACTTGGTGAGAGTACTTGGTGGGGCAACTTGATGAACGGACTTAAAGGGTCGACTTGGCGGGGAGACTTGATCAACACACTTGAAGGGTCGAGTTGGTGGGCTGATTTGATGAATGGACCTAAAGAGTTGACCGGGTGAGAGTACTTGGTGGGGTGACTTGATGAATAGAGTTAAAGAGTTGACTTGGTGAGAGTACTTGGTCGGGTGACTTGATGAACGCACTTGAAGAATCGACTTGAATAGAGTACTTGGTGGGGTGACTTGATGAACGAACTTAAAGAGTCAACTTGGTGGGCCAACTTGGCAGGGTGAATTGATGAACAAACTTAGAGAGTCAACTTAGTGAGAGTACTTGGTGACTTGGTGGGCCAACCTGGCTGGGTGACTTTATGAACGAACTTAAAGAGTCCACTTGGTGGGCTGACCTGGCAGGGTGACTTGATGAATGAACCTAGAGAGTCGACTTGGTGAGAGTACTTGGCGGGCCGACTTGGCCGGGTGACTTGATGAACGAACTTAAAGAGTCGACCTAGTGGGCCGACCTGGCGGGGTGACTTGGTGAGAGTACTTGGTGGGCTGACCTAGCAAGGTGACTCGATGAGAAAACTTAGAGAGTCGACTTTGCGAGCGTACTTGGTGGGTCTAACTGGCGGGTGAATTGATGAACAAACTTAAAGAGTCGACTTGGTGAGAGAACTTGGTGGGCCGAGCTGGCGGGGTGAATTGATGAATGAACCTAAAGAGTCAACTTTGTGAGAGTACTTGGTGGGGTGACTTGATTAACAAACCTAAAGAGTCGACCCGGTGAGAGTACTTGGTGGGCCGGCCTGGTGAGAGAACTTGGTGGACCGACCTGGCGAGGTGACTTGATGAGCAAACTTGAAGAGTCAACTTGGTGAGAGTACTTGGTGGGCTGACCTGGCGAGGTGACTTGATGAACGAACTTAAAGAGTCAACCTTGTGGGCTGACTTGGCAGAGTGACTTGATGAACGAACTTAAAGAGTCCACTTGGTGGGACAACCTATCAGGGTGACTTAATGAACGAACTTAAAGAGTCGACTTGGTGAGAGTAATTTGTGGGCTAACCTGGTGGGGTGACTTGATGAATTAACTTAAAAAGTCGACTTGTTGGGGTGACTTGATGAACACACTTGAAGGGTCGACTTGGTGGGGTGACTCTATGAACAGACCTAAAGAGTTGACTTGGTGAGAGCACTTGGTGGGGTGACTTGATGAACAGACTCAAAGAGTCAACTTGGTGAGAGTACTTGGTGGGGTGACTTGATGAGCGCACTTGAAGAATCGACTTGGTTAGAGTACTTGGTGGGGTGACTTGATGAACGGACTCAAAGAGTCGACTTGCTGAGAGTACTTGGTGGTTCGACTTGATGAGTAGACTTAAAGAGTCCGCTTGGTGAGAGTACTTGGCGAGGTGAACTGATGAACAGACTTAAAGAATCGACTTGGTGGGAGTACTTGGTTGGCCAAACTGGTGGGGTGACTTGATGAACAGACATAAAGAGTCGACTTGGTGAGAGTACTTGTACTTGTTTTGGTGACTTGATGAACGGACTTAAAGAGTCGACTTGGTGGGGTGACTTGATGAAAGGACTTAAAGAGTCGACTTGGTGAGAGTACTTGGTCGGGTGACTTGATGAACGCACTTGAAGAATTGACTTGGTTAGAGTACTTGGCGAGGCGACTTGATGAACGAACTTAAAGAGTCAACTTGGTGGGCCGACTTGGCGGGGTGACTTGCTGAACTGGCTGGGTGACTTGATGAATGAACTTAAAGAGTCCACTTGGTGGGCCACCCTAGCGGGGTGACTTGATGAATGAACCTAAAGAGTCGACTTGGTGAGAGTACTTTGTGGGTAGACATAGCGGGGTGATTTGATGAGCGAACTTAAAGAGTCAACTTGGTGACAGTACTTGGTGGGGTGACTTGATGAACGAACCTAAAGAGTCAACTTGGTGGGCTGACCTGGCAGGGTGACTTGATGAACGAACCTAAAGAGTCGACTTGGTGGGCCGTACTGGCAGGGTGACTTGATGAACGAACTTAAAGAGTCAACTTGGTGGGCTGACTTGGTAGGGTGACTTGATGAACAAACTTAAAGAGTCGACTTGGTGAGAGTACTTGGTGGGCTGACCTGGCGGGGTGACTTGATGAACAAACTTAAAGAGTCGACTTGGTGAGAGGACTCAATGGGCTGACCTAGTCACTTGACTTGATGAACAAACTTAAAGAGTCAACTTGGTGGACCGACTTGGCTGGGTGACTTGATGAACGAACTTAGAGAGTCAACTTTGTGAGAGTACTTGGTGGGTCGAATTGGTGGGGTGACTTGATGATCGAACTGAAAGAGTCGACTTGGTGAGAGAACTTGGTGGGCCGAGCTGGCGGTTTGAATAGATGAACGAACCTAAAGAGTCAACTTTGTGAGAGTACTTGGTGGGCCAACCTGGCGAGGTGACTTGATGACTGAACTTAAAGGGTCGACTTGGTGAGAGTACTTGGCGGGCCGACCTGGTGGAGCGACTTGATGAACGAACTTAAAGAGTCAACTTGGTGAGAGTACTTGGTGGGGTGACTTGATGAACAAACCTAAAGAGTCGACTTGGTGAGAGTACTCAGTGGGTTGACCTAGTGGGGTGACTTGGTGAGCAAACTTAAAGAGTCAACTTGGTGAGAGTACTTGGTGGGCTGACCTGGCAGGGTGACTTGATGAACGAACTTAAAGTTTTGACTTGGTGGGCCAACTTGGCAGAGTGACTTCATGAACTAACTTAAAGAGTCCACTTGGTGGGCTGACCTGGCAGGGTGACTTGATGAATGAACTTAAAGAGCTGACTTGGTGGGGTGACTTGATGAACGCACTTGAAGGGTCAACTTTGTGGGGTGCCTCTATGAACGGACCTAAAGAGTTGACTTGGTGAGAGCACTTGGTGGGGTGACTTGATGAATAGACTCAAACAGTCAACTTGGTGAGAGTACTTGGTGGCTCAACTTGATGAGCGCACTTGAAGAATCGACTTGGTTAGAGTACTTGGTGGGGTGACTTGGTGAACGGACTAAAAGAGTTGACTTGCTGAGAGTACTTGGTGGCTCAACTTGATGAGCAGACTTAAAGAGTCCACTTGGTGAGAGTACTTGGCAGGGTGAACTGATGAAGGGACTTAAAGAATCGACTTGGTGGGAGTAATTGGTTGGCCAAACTGGAGGGGTGACTTGATGAACGGACATAAAGAGTCAACTTGGTGAGAGTACTTGTACTAGTTTAGGTGACTTGATGAATGGACTTAAAGAGTCGACTTGGTGGGGTGACTTGATGAAAGGACTTAAAGAGTCGACTTGGTGGGGTGACTTGATGAAAGGACTTAAAGAGTCAACTTGGTGAGAATACTTGGTGGGGCGACTTGATGAACGGACTTAAAGGGTCGACTTGGTTAGAGTACTTGTTCTGGTGACTTGATGAACGGACTTGAAGAGTCGACTTGGTGGGGTGACTTGATGAAAGGACTTAAAGAGTCGATTTGGTGAGAGTACTTGGTGGGGTAAATTGATGAACGGACTTAAAGGGTTGACTTGGCGGGGTGACTTGATGAACGAACCTAAAGAGTTGACTTGGTGAGAGTACTTGGCTGGGTAAACTGATGAACAGACTTAAAGAGTTGACTTGGTGGGCCGACCTGGTGGGGTGACTTGATGAACGGACTTATAGAGTCAACTTGGTGAGAGTACTTGTTCTGGTGACTTGATGAATGGACTTAAAGAGTCGACTTGGTGGGGTGACTTGATGAAAGGACTTAAAGAGTTGACTTGGTGGGGTGACTTGATGAACGAACTTAAAGGGTCAACTTTGCGGGGTGACTTGTTGAACGGACCTAAAGAGTTGACTTGGTGAGAGTACTCGGTGGGGTGACCTGATGAAAAGACTTAGAGAGTCAACTTGGTGGGCCGACCTGGTTGGGTGACTTTGTGAACAAACTTAAGAGTTGACTTGGTGCGAGTAATTGGTGGGGTGAATTGATGAACGAACTTCAAGGGTCGACTTGGCGAGGTGACTTGATGAACGATCCTAAAGGGTTGAATTGGTGAGAGTACTTGGTGTGGTGACTTGATGAACAAACTTAAAGAGTTGAATTGGTGAGAGTACTTGGTGGGGTGACTTGATGAATGCACTTGAAGAGTCGACTTCGTGGGGTGACTTTATGAATGGACCTAAAGAGTTGACCTAGTGAGAGTACTTGGTGGGGTGACTTGTTGAACATAGTTAATGAGTCGACTTGGTGAGAGTACTTCATCGGGTGACTTGATGAACACACTTGAAGAATCGACCAAGTTAGAGTACTTGGTGGGGTGACTTGATGAACGAACTTAAAGATTCGACTTGGTGGGCCGACCTGGCGGGATGACTTGATGAACAAACTTAGAGAGTCGACTTGGTGAGAGTTCTTGGTGACTTGGTGGGCCAACCTGGCCGGGTGACTTGATGAACAAACTTAAAGAGTCGACTTGGTGAGAGTACTCGGTGGGCTGACCTAGTCACGTGACTTGATGAACGAACTTAAAGAGTCGACTTGGTGGGGTGACTTTATGAATGCACTTGAAGGGTTGACTTTGTGGGGTGACTCTATGAACAGACCTAAAGATTTGACTTGGTGAGAGCACTTGGTGGGGTGACTTGATGAACAGACTCAAAGAGTCAACTTGGTGAGAGTACTTGGTGGCTCGACTTGATGAGCGATATTGAAGAATCAACTTGGTCAGAGTACTTGGTGGGGTGACTTGATGAACAGACTTGATGAGCAGACTTAAAGAGTCCACTTGGTGGGGTACTTGGCAGGGTGAACTGATGAACGGACTTAAAGAATCGACTTGCTGGGAGTACTTGGTTGGCCAAACAGGAGGGGTGACTTGATGAACGGACATAAAGAGTCGACCTGGTGAGAGTACTTGTACTAGTTTAGGTGACTTGATAAACGGACTTAAAGAGTTGACTTGGTGGGGTGACTTGATGAAAGGACTTAAAGAGTCGACTTGGTGAGAGTACTTGGTTGGGTGACTTGATGAACGCGCTTAAAGAATCGAGTTGGTTAGAGTACTTGGTGGGGCGACTTGATGAACAAAATTAAAGAGTCGACTTGGCGGGCCGACCTGGCGGGCTGACATGATGAACGAACTTAGAGAGTCGACTTGGTGAGAGTACTTTGTGACTTGGTGGGCCGACCTGGCCTGGTGACTTGATGAATGAACTTAAAGAGTCCACTTGGTTGGCCGACCTGGTGGGGTGACTTTATGGACGAACTTAAAGAGTCAACTTGGTTAGAGTACTTGTTCTAGTGACTTGATGAACGGACTTGAAGAGTTGACTTGGTGGGGTGACTTGATGAAAGGACTTAAAGAGTCAACTTGGTGAGACTACTTGGTGGGGCGACTTGATGAACAGACTTAAAGGGTTGACTTGGCGGGGTGACTTGATGAATGTACCTAAAGAGTTGACTTGGTGAGAGTACTTGGCGAGGTGAACTGATGAATGAACTTAAAGAGTCGACTTGGTGGGAGTACTTGGTGGGTCGACCTCGTGGGGTGACTTGATGAATGGACTTATAGAATCGACTTAGTGAGAGTAGTTGTTCTGGTGACTTGATGAACGGACTTAAAGAGTCGGCTTGGTGGGGTGACTTGATGAAAGGACTTAAAGAGTCGACTTGGTGGGGTGACTTGATGAACGAACTTAAAGGGTCAACTTTGTGGGGTGACTCGATGAATGGACCTAAAGAGTTGACTTGGCGAGAGTACTCAGAGGGGTGACCTGATGAACAGACTTAGAGAGTCGACTTGGTGAGAGTACTAGGTTGGCCGACCTGGTTGGGTGACTTCATGAACTTACTTAAAGAGTCGACTTGGTGGGCTGACTTGATGAACGAACTTCAAGGGTCAACTTGGCAAGGTGACTTGATGAACGATCCTAAAGAGTTGACTTGGTGAGAGTACTTGGTGTGGTGACTTGATGAACAGACTTAAAGAGTCAAATTGGTGAGAGTACTTGGTGGGGTGACTTGATGAACATAGTTAAAGAGTCGACTTGGTGAGAGTACTTGGTCAGGTGACTTGATGAACGCACTTGAAGAATCGACTTGGTTAGAGTACTTGGTGGGGTGACTTGATGAACGAACTTAAAGATTCGACTTGGTGGGCCGACCTGGTGGGGTGACTTGATGAACGAACTTAGAGAGTTGACTTGGTGAGATTACTTGGTGGCTTGGTGGGCCGACCTGGCCGGGTGACTTGATGAAAAAACTTAAAGAGTCGACTTGGTGAGAGTACTTGATGGGCTGACCTGGTCATGTGACTTGATGAACGAACTTAAAGAGTCGACTTGGTGGGTCAAACTAGCGGGGTGACTTGGTGAGAGTACTTGGTGGGCTAACCTGGCATGGTGACTTGATGAATGAACTTAGAGAGTCAACTTTGTGAGAGTACTTGGTGGGTCGAACTGGCAGGGTCACTTGATGAACAAACCTAAAGAGTCGACCTGGTGAGAGAACTTGGTGGGTCAAGCTGGCAGGGTGAATTGATGAACGAACCTAAAGAGTCAACTTTGTGAGAGTACTTGGTGGGCTGACCTGGCGGGGTGACTTGATGACCGAACTTAAAGGGTCAACTTGGTGAGAGAACTTGGTGGGCCGACCTGGCGGAGCGACTTGATGAACAAACTTAAAGAGTCGACTTGGTGAGAGTACGTGGTGGGCTGACCTGATGAACAAACCTATAGAGTCGACCTGGTGAGAGTACTGGGTGGGTCGACCTGGCAGGGTGACTTGGTGAGAAAACATAAAGAGTCGACTTGGTGAGAGTAGTTGGTGGGCTGACCTGGCGGGGTGACTTGATGAATGAACTTAAAGAGTCGACTTGGTGGGGTGACTTGATGAATGCACTTGAAGGGTCGACTTGGTGGGGTGACTCTATGAATGGACCTAAAGAGTTGACTTGGTGAGAGTACTTGGTGGGGTGACTTGATGAAAGGACTTAAAGAGTCGACTTGGTGAGAGTACTTGGTGGGGCGACTTGATGAGCGCACTTAAAGAATCGACTTGGTTAGTGTACTTGGTGGGGCGACTTGATGAATGGACTCAAAGAGTCTACTTGGTGAGAGTACTTGGTGGCTCGACTTGATGAGGAGACTTAAAGAGTCAACTTGGTGAGAGTACTTGGCGGGGTGAACTGATGAACAGACTTAAAGAGTCGACTTGGTGGGCTGACCTGGTGGGGTGACTTTATGGACGTACTTAAAGAGTTGACTTGGTTAGAGTAATTGTTCTAGTGACTTGATGAATGAACTTGAAGAGTTGACTTGGTGGGGTGACTTGATGAAAGGACTTAAAGAGTCAACTTGGTGAGAGTACATGGTGGGGCGACTTGATGAACGGACTTAAAGGGTCGACTTGGCGGGGTGACTTGATGAACGGACCTAAAGAGTTGACTTGGCGAGGTGAATTGATGAAAGGACTTAAAGAGTCGACTTGGTGGGAGTATTTGTTGGGTCGACCTGGTGGGGTGACTTAATGAACAGACTTATAGAGTCGACTTGGTGAGAGTAGTTGTTCTGGTGACTTGATGAACAGACTTAAAGAGTCGGCTTGGTGGGGTGACTTGATGAAAGGACTTAAAGATTCGACTTGGTGGGGTGACTTATGAACGAACTTGAAGGGTCGACTTTGTGGGGTGACTCAATGAACAGACCTAAAGAGTTGACTTGGCGAGAGTACTCGGTGGGGTGACCTAACGAACAGACTTAGAGAGTCGACTTGGTGAGAGTAGTTGGTGGGCCGACCTGGTTGGGTGACTTCGTGAACTGACTTAAAGAGTCAACTTGGTGGGGTGACTTGATGAACGAACTTCAAGGGTCAACTTGGCAAGGTGACTTGATGAACAGTCCTAAACAGTTGACTTGGTGAGAGTACTTGGTGTGGTGACTTGATGAACAGACTTAAAGAGTCAAATTGGTGAGAGTACTTGGTGGGGTGACTTGATGAACATAGTTAAAGAGTTGACTTGGTGAGATTACTTGGTCGGGTGACTTGATGAACACACTTGAAGAATCAACTTGGGTAGACTACTTGGTGGGGTGACTTGATGAACGAACTTAAAGATTCGACTTGGTGAGAGTACTTGGTGGCTTGGTGGGCCGACCTAACCGGGTGACTTAATGAGCAAACTTAAAGAGTCTACTTGGTGAGAGTACTCTGTGGGCTGACCTTGTCACGTGACTTGATGAACAAACTTAAAGAGTTGACTTGGTGGGTCGAACTAGCGGGGTGACTTGGTGAGAGTACTTGGTGGGCTAACCTGGCAGGGTGACTTGATGAACGAACTTAGAGAGTCAACTTTGTGAGAGTACTTGGTGGGTCGAACTGGCGGGGTGACTTGATGAACAAATTGAAAGAGTTGACCTGGTGAGAGAACTCAGTGGGCCGAGCTGGTAGGGTGAATTGATGAACAAACCTAAAGAGTCAACTTTGTGAGAGTACTCGGTGGGCCGACCTAGCGGGGTGACTTGATGACCGAACTTAAAGGGTCGACTTGGTGAGAGTACTTGGTGGGCCGACCTAGCGGAGCGACTTGATGAACGAACTTAAAGAGTCAACTTGGTGAGAGTACTTGGTGGGGTGACCTGATGAACAAACCAAAAGAGTCGACCTGGTGAGAGTACTTGGTGGGCCGACCTGGCGGGGTGACTTGGTGAGAAAACTTAAAGAGTCGACTTGGTGAGAGTAGTTGGTGGGCTGACCTGGCGGGGTGACTTGATGAACGAACTTAAAGAGTTGACTTGGTGGGATGACTTGGCAGAGTGACTTCACCAACGAACTTAAAGTGTCCACTTGGTGGGCTGACCTGGCGGGGTGACTTGATGAACGAACTTAAAGAGTCAACTTGGTGAGAGTAATTTGTGGGCTGACCTGGCGGGGTGACTTGATGAATGAACTTAAAGAGTCGACTTGGTGGGGTGACTTGATGAATGCACTTGAAGGGTCGACTTGGTGGGGTGACTCTATGAACGGACCTAAAGAGTTGACTTGATGAGAGTACTTGGTGTGGTGACTTGATGAAAGGACTTAAAGAGTCAACTTGGTGAGAGTACTTGGTGGGGCGACCTGATGAACGCACTTGAAGAATCGACTTGGTTAGAGTACTTGGTGGGGCGACTTGATGAACAGACTCAAAGAGTCTACTTGGTGAGAGTACTTAATGGCTCGACTTGA